>JAPYZB010003088.1:0-17895 GCA_030522745.1 Eupelmus kiefferi | reverse complement strand
GGGGGGGGGGTGCGGAGAGGGGTGGGAGAAAGGGAAAATCGAAGCCGAGAGTCGGAGCACAGCTGTGCTGCCGCCGCCGCCGGGTGAGGGAACGAGGAGGCAGCAGAAGTGCTGCTGCTCAGAGGAGGAGTGCAGTAGTAGTAGTTGGTTTCGGGCGAGCATGGGAAGCGCACGTGCGAATCACGAAGCGCTGGCGCGACGTGACGTTACCAGCCAGCTGGCGTGCCGTGGCCGGCGGCCCGCCGTCAGGATGACAGCGCCGACGGGGACGCTCATGAGATTCGGGCCGATGCTGCTGCTGCTGCTGCAGCCGCTCCTGGTGCTACTGCTGGCAGGTGCGCCCCACCTCAGCGCAGCCGAGGTCTTCACCAACAGCTTCCTTGTCAAGATGAGGGAGCCAGCGGCCAGGCAGCTGGCCGACAAGATCGCCGCCAGAAACGGATTTGTCAATCTTGGACCGGTACATTATCCAATATCTCACCTACCTCTCTTACCCTGCTATCCTCTTCTTGCTCTCTGCTCACAGAAAGAGCTTAGCCAAGCGCGTGGGCGCCAATACGTGCCTCTACTACTCTCTCTCTCTCTCTCTCTCTCTCTCTCTCTCTCTCTCACTGTTTGTTTGCCGTGTGCCCTATGCTTTTCGAGGGAATTTCCAAGCAGGGCTTATTGTTTTTCCTTTTGCTTTGGCTATTTTTATCCTCCGGACGCTGGAAATTGAATACGGCAATGCTTCATATAGCTCATATATACCTTGTCGAGAGGGATAGTTTGATTACCGTCACCTTCTGAAATTCATCTATGTAATAATTTCATTATTATATTTTCCCAAAGAAAAAGTCATTTTTTTTTCTAAAAGCCTTTTAGTAAAATATAAATATTGCTTAAACATTCAAATAAAGAATTATTCTTTAATCGAATTTTAATCTTTTTCTTTTTACTTGTGACAAGTAACAATAGGTAAAATGACGTGGTCATTTAGGTTTGTCCTTTGAGATAGCCTTATTGTTTTTAAAATTTGTTTCTGTACTTAGAAAACAGGTAATGTTTTATGCATTGTAGTAATTTAAAGGTATGAACATAAGTTAAGTTTAATATTATAAAAATTTAATACAAACATGTTTTATGTAATTTAATCATTAATTTTACTAAATTTTATTACTAAAATATTGCAACCGATTAAAAATTTGTTTTTTCATTAAATTTATTTACTTAATTTATATGACCGTAAAGAAACTAAACGCATTTTTAAACATAATAATTTTTTACTATACTATTGTAATTAATTCTTTATTCCTATTTTTAAAGAGGAAGTAGTTAACTTTATCATAATTTTAATAAATATTTACAATAATAAAGAATAAATAGCTACGATATATATCTAGAGAAAGTGAGAAAAACATTGGCTCGAAATAGATTGAACGTTAGGGAAAAATCATCTCCAGAATCCTATCATCAATAGCGAATAGCTTCGGAGTGATATAAATTTGGTTAAGTCTGTCGACGGGGCTTGAGTTTAATCACACAACGCTCTGGGGAATATAACACAATACAGCTCGAGAAAATGTTCTTCTATGATGCAGAAGACAACGTAAATAATAAAAGTGTAATTCAATAGAGCCGAATAAAATTGTTTGAAAAATTTCAGATAAAAAATACATAAAATTCAAAGCCCAAATTTCAATTTTATCCAAAAATTCGATCACGAGCCACTTTCAACTGAGCTCGTAAAGCTTAACTATTATTGAGTGGCGAAGCATCGCAAACCATTGCAGGCGATAACATGCATGTCGAAAATTCGATGCACTCGCGCACTCGGTAGCATCAAAGCCGAGAGATGAATCTGGAGTGTAGCCCTTGCAGCTCGGGAATCGATAGGGGTCAAAAGGTCTCCCTCGCTTCTGTGTTCCACTGCTAGACTGCTTCAATTAACTGTCTCATACAGATGGACGAAATACTTACTCGCTGCACTCGACCGAAAAATCGGCGTAAATAGTTTTCTTTCACCCTCATATGGCTGGTATGTTTACAGGAAATTTTTATCCTACTAATTTCAAAGAATACTCTTCATTTTGGGGCTTAAATTTATAAAATTTTTCTCAAGTTTAACGACTATTTTGCTTTTGTATTAAAGGTACGTGAATATCGGCTAACTTTGATCGTTAAATCGCGACGTTGATGATAAGTGGCTTAATAATTTGCTTACAAACTAAGCTATACATTTTAAAACGATAAAAGTTTTGAAAATAGTTCAATGCTAACATGAAGGATGTTTTTCATAATACTTATCAAAATAGGGCAAACATTTTTTTTATTTTCAATAATATTTGTTATAAATTAAAAGCCCTAGACCTAGGCAATTTGAAATGAGTATATTTTCAAATCAAGACGGAGAATTAGTCAAAAATTCCGTAAGAGTATTCTTAAAAATGAAAATTATGCTACAACGCACAAGAACCTTAAATAAAGATATCAAACTTTGTCTCTTAAACTTCATAAATTGGATTATTAACAATTCAGATACTTCAGATTAATTTATATGAACAAGTATTGTCGCTTTATAAATACATTTTAATTTTTAATGAAGGCTGAAACCGTAGAGAAAGTTATTTGTAAAGTTAACTTTAAAATGAAACCTATTTGATTATTATAATTAAAATATGTTTAATATTTTATGATTACTTAGTAACAATATAATACTGTTAAATTTCTTGCCTTAAATTTGAAACAGCTAATCAATAAAGTATTAAGTTATCAGTTATCAAAGTTAGATGCTTTTTAAAGAAAGATTAATCATCCCTGGTAGAAAATTGACCATATTCTGGGCAAAATTTCTGGTCAACAAACATTAAACATGACACTTATCTAGAAATTCTGTTTAAAGCATTTCCAGAATTTTTATATAAGTGTCATTTTAACATTTGTTGATTAGAAATTTTGCCCAGAACATAGTCAATGTTCTACCAGGGATTATATAAATGAAATACAGACTAGGCAATAAAAAATAGAAAAAAGATTATAAATTTAAAAGTAACACAAAGAATGTTAATCTATAGTGAATCTGTTTTTATTTTTAAGTTTAATAAAAGAGATTATTACATAGAGCTAGTTATATATCAAATCCCTTTCTGCTTAATACGAATTAAATCCTTTTAAATTCATTATGACGTGTACGTGGGTGTTAGACACGTTAACGTAGTATAAGAAAAAGTGTTTTATTAAAGTTTTTTTTTGTATAATAATATCTTAAAAAATACACATATTGTGATATGTTTTATTTAAGTAGAAATTAATTATTTAAACATTACTTAAAACTTAATTACTATAAAAATACAATTAGTTGTTAGGAAAGTTTAATACATTCGGGTCACAAAACCGGCAAAAATTTTAGAATATGATTTTATATAAGGAAAGATGAAAGAAGCTACAGGAGTAAAATGTAATGTTACTATAAACTTTGTTGTACGTCATAATAAAGAAAAGTACAAAAATTGAATTTTTCAAAGTATTAAATTTAGTTTAAAGCTTCAGTTTTATCATCTTCGATATTTTCTGAAAACATATGTGAAATGTTTCTTACAATAGGAAAAATAAAAAAATTAAAATTCTAGCGATTGATTTTACATTATATAAGAAATATACAAAATTGGTTTTCTAACTCCAATTAAAATTGTATTTTACCTTTACGAAAATTGTTTATGAAAATTATATAAATTTAAATTATTAACTGATCAAAGTATGATTTTTCACTGTGTTTTAGTAAGTGTAAATAAAAATGTAAGCGATCACGCTCGTATTAGTGTGAATTAAATAAATATTATTAAAAAAAATTTTTTATTAAGAGAAACTTTTTTAAAGAATCCAATGAGAATTTTAAAGTTAAATTGCTTGAAATAATACAATTTATAAACCTAAAGCATTTTGGTATAATTTTATTAAGCTTTTAAGTTAAAACAGCATTTAAGATAAAACATAAATTCAAATTATAAAATTTTTGAATTCTGTTATCTGTATTTAAATACACTTGCAAGTAGTCATTTATAATTTAATATTAATAATTTATACACTTTATACTCATTATTTAAAAAAAATAAAATAAAAATATAAAACTTAAATAGCAACTAAAAAGATGAAATTTTGTATAAGATTTAAGCAGAATAATATTATAAGTAGTGAAAGTCCGACTCGAGTCAGACAACACTTTCAAAGAGATTATGTTATATTAAGAGAAACAATGTATTTCTTGATGAAATACTTTATCAAATAAATAAAGTCTCTTTGTTCTGGCAAGATAATTAAAAGAAGTTGTTCGATCGAGCTTGAAAGGCTATCTCGGCAGCGCTAGACAGCTATTATAGTTGTAAGCTTCTGGGGAAATGCCAGGACTCTAGAGTCCAGCTGATCCATCGGCGAGTTCCGCGAGTGAAAGCGCGCGCAAATCAAATCAATGCCCACACTCTTCGGCAAGATCAGACGCGTTTTACTTCCCGGGGTGGCGCGTTGAGATCCTCTCGCGCCGCGGGAGCTCCGACCCAATAAATCCTCTTTCTCTCTCTTTCTTTTTCTTTCTTCGTTCTTCGTTCTTCCTTCTTCGTTCTTCGTTCTTGGTGACTTCGGATTCATCGGAGCGCGTTTCGACTTTGGATTCAAGTCTTTCTCTCTTGTTGCTCGAGAGGCATTATTCATACCCCACGAGATTGATTCGGCTGATCTCCTGGCCGGATGATGCCGATGGAGAGTAAGATGAGTTTCCCGGTTATTGGTTTGGCCGACGGGCTTTTTGTTGACGAGGGAGATTCGATTGTTGCGGATTTCGTGGGATGCGAGTGGTATTGATTTTTTTTCGCCTCTATATACGTTTTTTTCCGATAGCTTGAGCTTACTCTATTTTTTTGCCTGATTGCGGTTGGAAGGGGATATCGATTTTAACAAGGAGGTTCTTTGTGGCATGTTTTGCCCAATGACAAAAATAAAATCGAGCTCCAATCTTTTTCATTTGCCATTTGGCTATAAACCCAACATATTGAGTACAAAATAAATCGACTCTTTAATTTGATTTTTCTTTTTTCTATTATGGGTAATAAAAAGGCGAATTCTAAAATATAATAATAATAAGCGCAATCTTTTTTCTACTCTACCACTAGTCAATACCATCGGGCAAAACTTGTTTAATTCTTCCAACACAACGCATCCCATTCATAGCAAACAAATAGAGATTGAAAAACGTTTTAAGCATCCGGCTTATTTATGTATAGTCGCGTATGATTGGAATTTACCCTGGCAGAGCGCGAATGATTTAATGGCTGATTTCGAAAGAACGATTAACAACCTCGACGACCGCATCCGGCGCATATTTACCTTTCCTCTTAATCCGCAAACAATGACGTCAGGTCTTGCTTGTGCCCGATCGATTTGATAAACTGCACGCGCAGCTTTCTCGCACACCCTGGAATCTCCAATAATTAAAATGCTAATCTTTCCTCTCCACTTTTATTTCTATGGGAACGCATTTTTTTTTTTTTAACAATATCGGAGGAGAGTATCTTTTGATGAAAATCTCGCTATTTCTCGCTTTTTACATGTCCTCTATTTACATGTTTAAAGAAGGCTTGTAAATTGGAATCCAACGTAAAGCTGATTTGAATACGTTTTTAAAATTCTACTTATTATAAAATGCCCTAAGATCTGCCTCCTTATGTTTTGTTTTGATTAACAAAATTACAAAATTATATAGTAAAAAAGTAAAAAAGTAAAAAAGTATTAGTACTCCAATCGTCGCTTTTTCTTTCTGTCACAAAAAAAATCTAAACATTTTACAAAACTCGAGACTCGAAAGTAATTCCACTTTTAAAGTGCAAAGTTGTGAAAACAGATCGGTAATGCATGCTTTCAGTAAGTATAATCATTCCATAATATTTTAAAAACTAGTTACGAAGCGAAATTCGATTTTCCAAGGAAAAAAAGTTATTTCCAACTCAGTAGTCTTATACTTGGTAAACTTCAATATCCCTTGAATATTATTACTTCCATAAAAAGTCTTCTCGCGCACGTTGCTCCATTAAAAACTAGAAGGAGAAAATTTTCATTTAAAAACTCGAAAATTTCATTCATTAACTTGGGTAAAGAGCCACGTAAATTAGTGTCATGTTTTAATGTTGATGCTCTTAAAAAAATAAATTCGATTTTTATAGAGGTGCTTACTCATTCATCATTATAAAAAGTTAATATTTCGAAAAATTATATTTAATGTAACTATTATTATTTTTTATTAAATGTTCAAACATTATGATTATAAAGCAACTTTTTCAAAGCCACTCAACGATAAAACATTGACGAGCCCGATACTAGCCTGCAGAAATGCACGCAAAGCTTTTTCTGAATTCCGCTTTTACATAACAGCATTTCCTCTTTGCATGATAAAAACTTTTTACGAGCATGGCATTTTTCTATAACAATTCCAATCGACATAAAAGAAACCGTAAAACACACCCACAAATTGTTTATCTATCGAGACTCTTAAACCATAAACATCAACAAATTTTTTTAACTTCGCTGCATCTTACTGCCTATCACTCTTTTTTATCCTTTTATCCAGCCATGAGTTGCAAAAAAAAAAGTAAATAGTCGCTATATAGTCTCTTTCAATTTAAAGACTTAAACGCATAAGGGCCATTTTCTCTTTCGCATAAGACTTTAACCTACTCCTTCTCTTTATTTGGCCTCAGCGGGAGCACGCAATTTTCCTACCTACGGAAAATTAGCTTGGCCACTCGCCGAGTTACATGAAATCCGAGTAAACAACCCGCGTAAATAAGAAATGCGCGTTTAAGGTAAATCCCGGATGCTCGAGATTTCGCTTCTGAAGACGCCAGCTCGTTGCGACGAGATAGATTGGCGTACCAACGGTAAAGAACTGGGCTAATTGCCTAATTGCTGCAACGATTAGTGGCTTACTTCGTTATCTCAACTCTTTCTTTTTTCTTATTTGCCGATTCTGATTTGTTTGCCATTTGATTGCCAGAATGAAAATCGGCTTTTCCAATACTATTTGTTTGCAAGAATTCATAAAAGGATAACCAACATTTTCGTATCATTGATTAATTTCGACTTTTATATCATATGATTTAGGTTGTGCAATATTGCCATAAAATTTTAAAATGTCCAATAAAATATTTATCAAAGATTTATGGTATAAAGTTTATGTAATATTTGATGTGAAATTTAAAAGTTTTCTCGCGTCAACTGCTTTAAAATTGTACAATTTATTTACTTGCTATTTTAGAATATAAATCAAAAAGCATTTCGGAAGGATCTTTTTCCTTTCATTCACTACTTTTATAACATATAATTACTATTTATCGAATATAAATAGTTTTATAACAGAAGTACTATTATCTTTACACGAAATTTATAGATCATACAATTCAATAATTTCTTTAAGAAAATTAACAGTTTATTTTTATACATATATAATATATGATAAATTCTTTATTGCAATACTAAATACAATAAAAACTGTAAAGAAAAGAGCTTAGTCGTGTATTTAAATAAAGATATAATCATTAAAGTCCAGGAATATATAAAATATTGATCTTTGCTATATTAGATGCTATTATGTATCTAGTTTTTCTTTTTATCAAAATATCTAATATTGTTATATTTTAATGAAAAAATCAATTAAACTTTCTCTGTTAATTAAAACATTTAATTGTCAATAACTATGAAGTAACACTTAAAAGTTTTTTTAAATAATGAATTTTAATTCAATTTGAAATGAGCACTTTAAGGTAAGTACTTGGACCTTTTCAAACTCGATTTACCAGCCAGCCTCTAGAAAAATATTTGAAAATCCATTGCGCTCTAATTTATTGCAAAAATATTCTGATTTCTGGAACATTCAATAAAAAAAGCCAATACAGGCAAAACTCATCTCGAATCGCAAAGTCTTGTGTCCTCAGCGTCCTTTCCTTCTTTCTCACCACGGTTTCTTTGCCTCCATTTTTTTCTCTAAACAAGAAAAGTCTCGCGGAATTACAAAAACTTTCTTTTCTCATATACTTTTCCGCTGCTCGGTTTTTTTTTCTGCCCAAGAAACAAGGACCGCTGCAAAATGAAAACGCACGACCTCGGGCAATATCACCCTGCTCGCTTTCTAACATTATGATAAAAGAAGCAAGGGAGAGAGCAAGAGAGAGAGAGAGAGAGAGCGAGAGAGAGAGAAGCAGCATTGGAGGGATTTACAGTGCGAGCGCGCAATTAAGTCTGCGTTGTTTGTAGCGTTTCATTGCCGGGGATTTATGCACGCGCAAAAGTGGGTGGGATATATAGGCGAGTGCGTCGCGAGAGAAGTGGAATGGATTGAGTAGTAAAACTTGGCGGTTCATCAAGCGAAAACTTCCTGGCACCGTTAATGGCCAATTCAAGTGTCTTCCGCAATTGACTCGAGCGGCCGCGTTTGATTTGGATTTGCGACGAGTCGCTTGCATATATAGACAAGACTTTATAAGATGTTTAATAAGCCACCGGTGCTCACAGCTCTCTAAGACTTTGCTACTAAGAGCTTTCATTTTCCTCCTCAAAATTGCTTTAGCTTGCTAAATATATTTCTCAACATTATAATTTTTTATATTTTTTTAATGATTATGCATTTATATAAATATTATTAAGTCTTGGTTATTCTATTCTGTTATATTAATTATAAATTTTAATGTAATTTAAATTTAATATCTGAATATTGGATGTAAAATTGTTTACTCTTGAATTGATAAAAAAGTTTTACCGTAAAAAGTCACTCGACTTAATATTTAGTATTTAAATATTGATTAAAACTTTCCTCTCATAAGTAATAAAAAAATATTTTATTTTACAAAAACATGCAAATATGAAAAGTATAAATGCAATATTGTATATTTTTCCGCTAAAGATATAAAGTAAATAAAATGATATGACAATTCTAGTGATGCGATTATATTATTTTTAAATTTGGCGCTCAAGGTATTTCTTGAAAATTCACGTCCGATTAAAAAAGCCATTATTCTTTATTGAGCCTCATCAGCATGAATTCACAAAAACTTATGCAATGTGAAGCTAGCTCGCGAAGCTCTTCTTTCTGAATAAAAGGAGAAAGCAGAGGAGATAGCTTCGTCGAAATGCGCATCCGAGAAGTTCGCAGGAGCGTTGCATAATCGCATCTCAGCCCTTTGCAAAAAGGAGGCGCGCAGGCAGTTTTTCAACTCTCGCCTCGTCTATATTTTTATCTTTCTATCCTTTTTGGTGCTTTCGAGCACGCAGCTCTGCAGCTGCGTCTGACTTGACTTACGTAAGAGAGTTTGCACAAGAAATTCATGAAGCGTCTGACAAGACTTTTACACAAGAGAGTTTGCGTAAGAAATTCATGAAACGCTAGTCCGCCGACATTCATTTTCAGCGCGTCTTCGTACGCTGAATTTTCGCACGAGGCACTCGCTTTACGAGCTGCGGTAGTCTAAGCTTGCGGGCGATCTACGCGACCAAGCTTTTCTGCTTTTTCAACTTGTTGGGATTGTTTCTTTCCGAGTCTTACGCTCTCTAAAGAACCTCGAAATTTTAGATATTTGCGCTTGTTCTGCTGCTGGAACACGTTAAAAACGGATTTTCAACTATTGTTGATAAAAAGTTGGATTATAAAGAAAATGGGCGTTAAGACACTAAATATACTTCGCATCGTCCAATTTGTACAAAAATAAGGTAATAAAACTTTAAAAGCAGGTATTAAAGTTTTAGTTTGCTTTAGTGAAACTAACCTTAAATTTTATTTTAAAACTTAAAGCAGAATGTTCTTTTTACATATAAATACTTTTATATCTTGCAGTAAAATGAACATTTTCTTTAGGTGGTAAAAGAAAGAAAAAACATTTTTTCCATTCTTTGGAATGAATAACAGTAGAGTACTGAAAAATCATACGCACTTCACTAGCTATTCAAGTACCAGGTCAATTGCTTATACTACTGCTGTAGAGCGCATAAAATATCTCATCGGTCAATCCAGTTTGTAACACGCTGCAGTAACTTTATCAACGTCAAGAATTTTTTAAATAAAATACTAATACGAGTATTGATAGACAAATTATAAAGAAAGTTAGTTTACAATATTAATTTATGAATCAAGCTGATTTGTGAATTCCTAGGAAAGTTTAAACATATGAGCACTCTATGATTAAGCAAAAAGTTTGTGGGCGTATCAGCGAGCAAGCACAAGCAGAGTAGGAGTCATGGAAGCTCCCTGATAATTGCGATCAGCTTAGCTGATCAGGTTCTCGGAATCTTTTAAATAGCGCGCTTGATCGCTTCTCTATACCGATAATTGGTTACGGGCTTTGCCTACATATTCTATTGATAATCTTACTAGACGAGCGGCCCAAAGATGCTGCTAATGACACGCGCACGATCGACGGGATTGAGGATGATCGCCGCTTTATATAACTTTGAGTGCATGCGCACGCGATCGGAATTGCTTTTCTTCTTAATTGGACATCGGGATTATCGAAAGACGGAACAGTTTTCCTTTTTTTAACCTCAGTTCCTTTATCGCTAGTATAAATTCAATTGTTCGATTCTAACGGAAATAACTTATGTAACTACGCACTTTGAGTAAAACTATTATTATCGTTCTTCTTTATTAATAATTTTGCTTAATATAAACAACAAAAGGCAAGTTAACTTCGAATAAGTAAAGTTTCGTTCTATTACGTAGTTTACAAAGTTTCCAGAATTTTATATTTTATAAACTAAAAGTGTAATTTACGAAATTACACAGTGTAATTTACGAAATTACACTATATAATAATTTTGTAAACTACGAAACGGAACCTGACCTCCAAAGTCACCGTAACTTCAAAGATAAATATTCTGAAACAAGAATTCAACTCGAAATAAATACTGTAATTCTTGTATCAATAAGCTCTACTTGAATACGAGGCTGACCAATCCCTGTCTCATTCTACTTAATACTCTCATCTTTAAGCAAGCTTCACTTTCAATAAGTGTATTAAAATTTAAAAAATGTACGCATCATTAGGCATTGAAATATACAAATCAAATGATCTCTTGGAATCTTGATAATTGAATAAAAATGCTGGTAAGCCAAAAAGGGAATTAAAGCTATTACGCGTGAATTTGCAAGGCTAACGAAAATCGAGGAAATTTGCGCGTGCGCGCATCGTCACGGCGCAGAGAGCGGTTTGTCCGAGCTGCGCCCGCATTTTGTTACAGCGGCCCGCCCGCACGCTTGGCAAGCTCATTGTGATGCAACGTAACGGGCATCCGCAAATTAAACGCCCTAAACACGATCACGTTCGTGCTAACGAGCTCGTGTACAGCTCGAGCGCCGATGACCCCATGACTTTTTTCACTGCTAGAACGTTTCTAGTGCCCGATTAACGCTGAGAGCTACTATTATTTATTAGGCTAATTCATATTATTCAAATTTTCCGTTTTTACTCTTTCATTTGTTAACGTATCTTGTTTTTTCTTTTTTTATCCTTTCATATTGGATTAATATTTTAATTATTGGATTATTATTAACTCGTATCTTTGAATCAATATTGACCTTACAATGCATAATTATACTCAATCCAATAATATGATGCATAATTATACTCAATTCAATAATAACGTAGAAAATAATAACTTTCAGTGTTTAGATAAAGTTATCGTTTATTTACTTGATAATATTTCTTCATCTTGAGTCTTAAGAATTCCAACTTTCAACATCTTACAAGTGCATTCGTTCTTCCGTGAGCCGAAATAAAACTCGAATTTCAACCGTAAACGGTATACTTGAATTACCATGAGAAGAATAAATCGAGATAAGTTGAATAATATATATTAATAAATAGAAATAAAGCGAAACTTGTAGTCTTGAATTTTGCAAAAATATAATACGCTAACGAATTTTAATATTTTTTGAAAATTACCGATTGCGATCACTTAGGTATATTAAATCAATACTCGGTATCCTTTAACAATAAATTTAAATTGATGGTTGAGAAATCGAATAACAGTTCTCAGGAAAAATGCATTATAGCATGTACTAGTAGTGAAAAAAGTGAATAAATATAAATGACTCTCAAAAAGTTAAAAATGTACGCGATGCGTGCACTTTTTAAATAAAAAATGTCAGATTACGTAGATTCTTAGTTAATTTTTTGTTTAGATAATTCCTTACAGTATCGACACCGAAGACTAATGGAAACAAAAACTCTAATGTAGCTCTTGTTTAAGTTTATCATTCACTATCAGCAGTTTTGGCTTCCTGGTACGTAGCTAATGCAAATAAGAAACTTTGCAACTATATGATCTTCATGAGTTAAGCATAAGCTCAAGATCCCGCACTAACTAGGCGCAATGTGTTCAGATAGCAATAAGTTAAAGGAACTTAATTTTATTATGAGTGACTAAAGCTTTTTTTGATAACCGCTTTCTTCCATCAACTTCTTATATTAATTATTTATTTATATCATCTTTTTACTTGTGAAACTATTCTGCTTTATTTAGAAATTTGTTCAAATGGATAGTTGAAAATAAAAAGATAATAAATTTTAATACGACTTGCTGTATTTTATTTTGTTTTCTTAATAGACTGTAAAATGAAAAGCTTTTAAAAGTGCCACTTTCCTGTATCTTCTTACAATGTGCGCGTGAGATTGTATTAGCATTTAAAAGTTTTTCTTCCTTTTCAAACGACATTCCCGCCTGAGAAAGCCCATCTTCATCAAACTTTTTCGATTTACTTGTGCTACAGTAAAAGGTGGAAGTGTAAATGATACGATTAATAAAGTTTTTCAAGCGTTTTATCTAATTATTTGTTCATTCACATAAAGATAGAAAATTACTTTCGTTTTGAGAAAAGACTCCTAAAGGAAACTTTAGCTACTTAATTATCAATATTCATCTTTAGAAATAAAATATTAAATTAAGAAAATTTCTTTTTTCATCTCTAGCCATCATTATCATCTTTTTATTTCCATGACATCTTCATAACTGTCACAATCCTCATCTTCTAACCTTTGTATTAGAGTTATGGGTATAAAGTTTTTATGGTTCACTTTTTTCATGTAAAAGTTTTTTCACTCAGTATTATTTTTTTACGGTGACTTTTTCCTCGCTTCCGTATACTGATATAATAATGAACTAACAAAAAATTTCATGAATTTTGCATGATTTTTTAAAATCTTTTTTGGCCAAAAATATAATTCCAAGTTAATATGATTTGTTTCTAAATAAAGGATCTGAAAGCTCGTTTTATTTTATTATTTTAAACTTAATTAAAGTCTTATGTTAATTGGATTATTTGTGTGTTTAAGCAGAAACTACTTTTCTTAAAATCTGCGAGCCGAAATTTGTCACTTCAATATAATTAAATATAATAAAAGATTTAAATTTAAACAGAAATTCACGTTGAATCATTCTTTTTTGTTTTGCAACAAAGCATAATCTATAAATTCTATATTGCCTAAATTTATTGATTTACAGATAACGAAAAATGAATCTTTATTTAATTTTTATGATTTTGATATAAGATTAAATTTTAATAAACGTTGGCAATAATTCTGAATAGTTTTTTTCCTAAAGGTATTTCTCGTTAAAAGTAGAAGCCCATTCAGGCATCAGTCTAACGTCGGAGTAAAACATGGAAAACAAGGCTGGGGCGATAGGATTAATCTAGCAGTTGCTCGCCCCGCAAGCAAGCAAGCAAGCCGAAGCGACGAAAATCCAATCTGCTAAAAAATTCTGGCCGGCAAGTCGTAAAAGTGCGACATGTATAGCCGGTGGGTTTGGAGCGTTTGGAACGCGAGGCAGCGTAGGGGCTATCTCGTTGCGTGGCTGGTCATCGATCCGCGCGCTCTCGCGCTCTCTCGGCTATTTCCGAATAAAGTCCCTCGCGTGTAGCGCGTATAGTCAGGCCTTGGGAAAACTCGATATGTCTATGACGCCTGTGAACGGGGGGGAGTTCTCGGATCGTGTCATCGGGACGCGCGTTCAAGCGAAAGAAGACTCGGACTGCCACACGATCTCGCAAGCACGGCTCTTCTGACTTACAGCCAAGCGTATTTTATTCGCGATTTATGCTCATGCCTCGAGTTACCGGCACTAAGGAGCCACCTGCGCTCGGGTCTAGCGACTTTTTTTCCCCCCTTCATCTAAGATGCCTACTCGCGCTCAATTTTTATAAATAGATATCGGAGCTATTTTTTTTCCTTTCACATCAACTGCCCATTTGGGTAAAGCGAATTATATTTTTTAATGCGTGCGATGTATCGAGGGACCTTTGAAAATAATATTTTCTTTGGCTAATGTTTAATTTAAAATTTTATCTTTGTATTTAGAAGGACGGCTGTTTGAAAGTATAAGTAACGCTGAGATGCATCGCGCGCGATACGTGGCCTAGTTCGAGTACTTTGTGTACCTACAGTAGTTGAGAAAAGGCTTACGAGCACGAATAATACAAGAGACGTGGATGTACACAAGCGCTCGGATAATCCACATCAATGATCATCCTCTGATAAAAATGAGAAATATCGCAAAGAATAATGTTTGATCTAGATAAACTGATATTGTTATATTTATACTAAAAATCTGTACTTGGAATAACTTGGATATATATATATCTATAGAGGATATTAAAACATTCATGTCTTATACTCATCTCGCTGTCAATATTTTAGTAAATACTTTTCCAAAGCTACCTTTCCAATGTTGTTAAAAATATTGTTTTTATTAATATTTGATTAACTTTTGGAAATATAATCATTAATATAAATGAGGAAAAGTGACAAGATTTCTAAGTTTCCGGCAGGATTACATGACAGGACGAGTTTGATTGACGTTGTGATCGATTTCATGTGACGTTTTTCGTTAAATAAAATATTATAAGTCTACCTATATAAAGTCAATAATAATATTATTTATATATTGTAACATTTTTATAAAATCTGAGAAAGGTAAAGAAAATTTAATTTTGATCAGGCTAACAACGGCATCACGATAAGTATATAGAGCTTGACTAAGGAAAGACGATATTTCTAATAGCAATCATTAAATCGAATCAATCAACTTCACTGTCAGGGTAAAAGCCGTCTTTTTCTTTAAGCCCAATACATGTTAAACGAAAAAATTCCATTCCTGCAGCCCAGGACAGGCCAGACATATCAACATCGAGCGTCCTAGCTGAAAGGTCAGGCCATCCTAGTGTCCATCCTGTAAACATGACTTTGTACGCACAATTGCGAGAGTCATCTCGAATTTTCGCCAGTCATATATAATTAATAAGCACCGAAATAAAAGAGATTGATGGAAGGGGCAGGGGCGCGATAATTAGACTGGCTTCCGCTCGTTCGTATCCATCATCATGCTTCTCGTCCTTTAACGCAAATCGCATCAAGGCCTGCGAAATTGCAATCAGCGTGCCCGCGGCAGGCGCTGATGCGATCAATGCGTCAGAGAGGAGAAACAGCGCTTACTTCGCCTCCGCGCTATCGCGCTTTCGATTTTTCTCATTTTTTCTTTTTCCTATTTCTTTTTTCTTTTTTATTTGCCTTTCCTTCTATCTTGTTCAGTGGATTGTATAAGAGAACGGTAAGGCGAGATTTCACTTTTTTCCGTCTTTTATTGCGAGGGTGTTTTAATAAGACTCGAGTTTCGCGTTGTTATATGCTCATTGAGCGTCTGTCTAGTTGATTGAAATGATGTTAGAACAATTTATCCCGCTCGTTGGCTCACATAGTAAAAAGTATCCGATTCAGCGCGGAAAGTTTTGATTGTCCTGACGTTTATTCAATGAAAAATATGTAATGTTATTTCTATGTAACGATTGCTAAAAAATTCCTTCATGTAAATTAAACTTTTTTTGGTATACAAATAATTTTTCGGTAACGAAGAAAAGGCAAAAATACCTGCCTCATCAAATGCCCTTAGCTATTTTAAAAATTTGCAAAAAAATCTTGGAAATCCCCATATTAATTTTTGGATGGAAAAACGGATTCTACGCTGTTGAGTCAGCAATATGAGCATTTGGCTCGCGGCAACCGATAATTTTGTTATCGCCGACAATTTTTCTTTATTTGCTGAGAATTCCATGGCGTGGCTAACGTGATAAAAATAAAAGTGAAATGGAACTATGTTTTTATAGTACCCACTTTAATTGCGTCTGCGGCTAGAGCGTGTAAATGGTGATGGTTGAATTGCGATACACTTTTTTTATTTTAATTGGAAAAATAAAGAGATGGCATAAAAGTAAAACAAAAAAGGATCCGTAACGGTTCATCGATATTTTACCAATTACTAAAAAAATGTTTAATTGATTAAAATAGACAAAGTATTATTTTAGATTTTTTATCAATCTTTTGTATTTTTACATACAAAGAAAGTATTGTTGTTTATGTTTCTTTAACAAAATATTATTTATCATTTGTTTTTTTGTTCTGGTTAATAAATAAATAAATAAAAAAATAAATAACTTTTTTTGCATTATCAGCGCCATACGCCATAAAGTTTAACTATTTGAACTAACTATTCATAATTTCAATTTAAGCGAATCTTCAAAGTTCATACTGACAGACTGACAGATTCATCCCACCTATTATGAATTCAACAAGTTAAGCTCTCATATACAAGTATCCGCATTACTGCGAATATTTTAGAAATATTCAATAAACTCAGTCGACACTCAAAATCAGACACAATGTCTAATTATTTATTATATTGTAGTGTACGATGTAACTGTAAAATAAATAATTAATCTATTTAATTAAAAGCTGTCTACTTTTATCAGTAAATTTATGAATGTTTTTTCAAAAAGTTTTATACTTTATGTAAAATAATTAAACTGTCACTAATTACCTAAGTAAAATAATCGATCTGAAATTTAGATTTAAAATGTTTTCAAATACAGACATGCTTTATAATTTGATTGACAAGGTTCCAAGAACAAATTTTAAATGTCGAGAGTCGTTTTCTCCTTCACTCAAGAATAAATCGGGATGTACGTGAAAGGAGTCGGGTCTTTTTGCCCTGTTCCCCAGGAGACTAGAACAAAGGCAATTATTTATAGAGGCGATAAATTAAATGACAATCGTCTTATATCGTTCGAAAGATCCAATTTCGCCGAACAAGGGTTCGGATACTCCGACAGTTAGATTTGCTTGAATATATAAAAGCTAGATTTGTTCGCGAAGTAATTATTGAAGTAACCAAGCAGATAAATAATTGCTTAACAAGTATCTGCTCAAAATTTTTGTTTATTATAACGAAATAGATTTGCCTGTCAAATTTAGTTACAAGTTTGTAACATGCAAGAAATTAAATTGTTCATCTTTTTACTGAATCATGATTCTTGATCAAAATGTTCACCACTGTTTTATCCCTTCTTAATTAATTTACCAATACTCTATTTCAATAATCTCGCTTTCATTATTTTTGAAAAGGACTATAAAAGATTAAATATTTGCCTTGTATAAAAAAATAAACAATAAGTACAAAGAAAAAGTTTCAAGTTCTTCAAAGAAGTTGGTTAGAACAAGGGAAAAAATAAATTAAATCATAGTATTTTTAAACATTCCGTTTAAATATTTAATTCTTATACGTATATGCCTCCTTAGTTGAATTAAAAAAAATAAAATGTACTGAAAAATGTCCGACAAGATTAATAAAATAGTCCCTTAGAAAATCGTTGTCTAAATATTTGAAGAAAGCTGCATATATATTTTTAAATATTGTTTATCTAAAACTGTAAAAGAAATACCATATATCTTTTCCCAACACGCACTGAGAGAAAAAAAGGAGCAAAAATTACTATATTTTATCGTAACTCAAGATATGGTCCTCTTTTTAACGATTCTTACGCGCTATTATAGTCACTTT
>JAPYZB010003087.1:0-14970 GCA_030522745.1 Eupelmus kiefferi | reverse complement strand
TATTGGTTTAACGAGAGGCAGATTAATAAAATCAATAACTGTCTGCTATACCGAATCTAAATTTTGCTACAAATATTCGTCCGTCACAACTCGGCAATTTCTACTTAAAACCCGCAATTTAATAAAACGCCTAGTTTTAATTTCAATAAACACCGTCCGCACGCACGGCCAAATTTAATTAAACTTTTATCTCACCCGAGGGCTTCTGAAAAAAATTTTTTCAAAACTTCGTTAGAGCCAATTCCGCGCATGAGAGAGAGAGAGAGAGAGCGACGGCCGTTATCGCTTGGCCCCGTCGGAGCACGTTTCCGCATGCAAATTACAAAGTCATCAGCGGCCCTGGAAAGTGCTCTCGTATACGCGTACACATAAAAGCTTGCAAGCACACGGGAGTGTATACGTACGGGCAAGGCTAAATACAGGAAAAAATTCAATAAGCGTCGAATTATGCGGGGCACGTAACTGCAAGCGGCGAGCGCAAAAAAACTTTAAATAAGACACTCGAAAAGCCGCCCCCCGGCGAAATAAACCAACTTTCGTGGATGTTTTCAGACACCGGCGTCCTATAGGAGCGAGACCGCAACTGTAGCTGTATATATATACTCCCAGCTTATATGAGAAAAGGCGCGCATTCTTCCGGCGTGCAGCATCTCTTCACTCGACACCTCCGCAGTATAGCTACTCTCTCTCTCTCTTTCTCTCGGCCGGCTGGATAGAATGAGATCGATACCATTCTCACGCGCTGCCGGTGCTTGCTTCTACCCATATTCTTCCACGCCCCTTTCCCGACACTCTCTCCGTCTCGTTCTCTCTCGCGCTTGCTTTTCCTGTATTTCCTGCACTTTCGCTTCTTTTTTTTTTACCTTCGCTTTGCATAATGTTTCACTCGTTTATCTCGCCTCTGTGCGCGAGCTGCCTTGGAATTCCTTTTGTCGCGCGCATTGGAATTAAGCTTTATTCAAATGAGGATAAACGCTTAGATTTAATGAGGATTGGGTAGTGTAAGGACATTTTTTTAATTTCTGTGCACTCCGGAGATTCCGGCGCATTTAATTTATTGTTCTGGTATTAGAAATGATTTTTCAGGAATGCGAATTTATGAAGTCGGAATAGTGGATTTTATCCCGCGCATATTCGAGTTTTCTTACTTAATTGGTTATAAAATTAAAATTCAACTATTTCTATTTTATTACGAAGATAGAATTAATCTGATATGTAAGTTGTTACAATGTTTGCGTTAAAATAACCAATGCAAAGATATCCTTTTATTTAGTTAATTGTACAGTTACATTTATTTTTGTATACTTATTAAAAATGAATTGAAAAATTTTTTATATTTCCTATACGAAAAATTTCTAAAATGTTAAAAAGAAAATAATTTCCTTAATGAGAAATTTGTATTTTCAAAATATCTATAAAAACGCATAAGAAAATTAACTTAAAATAATTTTAATTAAATTATCCCAATGATTTTTTTATTACCTTTTTCTTCTATTTTATTTTTTTTTCTTTTTTCGTTATAAGCTGATTACGTATATAATAGATGAGCTAAAAAGTCTTTTCAGTGGTTTTGTGGAACTAAAGGAAAAAGAAAAATAAGTAAATAAAATTAAAAAAAATAGTTCATTTTATCTATTTTCAGACGTGGCTTAACGTGTAATTAATATTAATATAGTTTAAATTTACTTTGCGCTTTTAGTTAAAAACGTTTTTTCTGTCTCTGAAACAAAAGAGTGACATACAAAAACGAAATCTTGAAAACTTGACATAGTTAAAATTACAGTACATCCGACTGTTAAGGTCTTCATTTCACAGTAATACTATAGTATTTCCTTTTTCTTTGAAATAGAATGTTAGCACCCTTGAACTAATTTACTGGTATTGTGAAAAATGATAAAATAAAGCTTAACTAAACTTTACTAACACAGTTTAAAGTTTAACTTTTAAAGCTGGAGCTAAATAGTTTATACAGAAAAAGATAATTATATTAATTTATTATCACTGGATTATCCTGCTAAAATTACAATTATTAGGAAAATAATAGATAGATATTTTAATTTTGCAAAGTGAATTACCCAAATTAATTCATTACACATTATCATAGAGCATATATACCAACCCATCTCATAAATTTCCTTATGGTTCTCCGTTGCGTATATGACATTTGATTACCAAATTTGACTCTCTTTCTACCTATTACCTATCACAGCCCCTGACAAAAGCAGCTTTATTCCTGTCAAACAGCAACCAATCAAAATCCAGCCCAGACTTCAATTATTAAAACAATAGCTCCTAACATCCCCAATAATCGCATTACAAAAGCCGCAATTCACTTGGCCCCGCAGTTATCGATCAGCACTGCAGCTCGAGCAAAAAAAGAATCCAGCTCTCCGGCCGATCGCTCCGCGCTCTCATCGCAATTTCCTCTCCTCAACGAAAATTCTCTCCTCTCTCTCTTTTCCCCACGGCACGCATTCTTCTTCCTCTCTCTCCTGACATCGGCATCACCTTTGTCCCGCAAATCCATTTGCCATCCTTGCGCTCTCCCCCGAGGATCCCTCCGTCATCATTAGCCAAGTCTTAGGAACGCCAGCGAGGAGTTCCAATATTGTTTTAGCCGTTCGCCGATGGGGCTACGTATTGCCTGGAGGAGAGTTTTAATGCCGGCTGAGGAGTGTGTGCGTGTGGGTCAGCTTTGGAAAGTTAGGTCGACTTTTTTGATTTACGCGAGGAAGAGGATCTGGAGGAAGGAGGATTTGACAATGCTTTTTGTAGCGGGGAGAGGAGAGTTTGGTGTGATTTAAAGCGAGGGTCATGCGGAAAATTGGGGGATTAAGAGGAAGATTATATTGTTTGCGATGCTGAAGTCGTTGGATTTTTTTTTAGATTGCGAGAATGCATTGGTTTAGGGTGATTGGCGATATGAAAACGTTGATGTTGTTTGACGTTGACGTTTAACAAAGAGTGTTTCAATTTTTTAAAGGGTTTCGTATACTCTTTGATGTGACTACAAAAATGATATTAAATCGAACTTTCCAAAGCAATTTTCTTCATAAAGTGCTACTCGCTAAAATTTGATAATATTTTAAGATTATAAAATTTATAATGTTCTTTTACTTTGTTGTTGGTACACTACAATATCGATTATTTAACGTAGCTAAAATTATTGAAATTTAACTACCTATCGCTACTTTAAAGTTAATAATATTACAAAAGAGCTGCTAAAAGAATTTTCTGTAATAAATTAAACTTTATGCATTATAATTAAAGTTATCAGATATTAACACCATTTCCATGCAAGAAAAAATATAAAACGTTACCGACCTGATTTAATACTAATGACCTTAATTCTTTGAAGTGACATCAACGGAAGATTAATACTTAATAAAATTTTCATATTGACACATAATCTATTATTAGGTATTATTGATTTTTCTGGTTTACAGTCATTTTCTTAATTTAGTTTTTCAACCGTTTTCTATAATTTTCTTAAATATTTCTTATAATTCTATAAAGTACTAATAATAATAATGTAAAATTAAAATATTATAAGATGTCAGCTGCAAAATTGCATGTAAAAAAAATATTATTCTATTTAAATTTATGAATTTAGTAATTCTTACTTTGATTAAAATTAAACCCTAGAGTTAAAAGCAGCTTTGTTCATTAAAAAAATATATTTTAGTAAAAATCGTATTTTAAATTTCTCAAATAAAGCTTTAAATACTGCTTTAATCCGTTTGTATAAATTCTTTTTTCAAATAGACAAAATAATCACTCTTTAATAATCACAAGTTTTCCGAATACTACAATTGTAGATTTACACTGGCATAGGTACAAGCCCTTTAAAAAATTCACTCGACCCAACTGCAAATCCCCTGAAATCGCCTATAGTAACATCCCATCAACCCCGAAAATTCACCTCCAGTCTCTCAAATCGCGAAAAACCATTCACCTCCCTCAAAAACCCATCAATTTATTCCGAATTTTCACCCCCTCCCCACCCTCAAATTACAATAACCTCCCAACTCCAACCCGCGGGCAAAAAATTTTCCTCTCTCTCTCTCTCCCTCCATAATATATTCCCTCCTCCAGCTCGAAAAAAAGGGAAAAAGCCCCCCGGCCCCGAAACCCCAGGGGGCCCCCCCCCCGGGGCAACGGGGGCTCTTTTTTGCAAGGGACGGGGGGGGGGGGGGGGGGGGGGGAGTAGGGGAAAGTCTAAGGGCATTCGGCGGCTGCTGATGCCCGAGCCTGCGCGCAATCGGCGCCGGCATTAAATTGCGCGCCGGCGTGCGCGCCCGAGCGCTGGGGGGATCGATCACCCCCCTCAGAGCAGCAGCCGCAGCAGCAGCAGCAGCCGCCGGGCCAGTATCAGGCGTGTTACGCCAGCGAGCGCACGCAGGCAGCTCGCCGCCCCCAGGATCCGGAGTTATACAGTTGGGCTTTTGCCTGGTTAACGTGGGTGTTTTTTCGTTTTACTGTGTAAGGAGAGCAGCTGATAGTGCGTCGATCGAGAAGCTACTGGCCCTTTTTTTCTTTTGGTTGTAGGACTGGAAGGGTAAGTGATGCTGAGGTTAGGGTTGGAGGGGTTGGAGAGCTGGGTTGCTGGGGTGGCGCGAACTTGAGCCGGCTGCTGCCTGGAGATTTGGGGATGTAGGTGGTGGGCTGGAGGGCGGAGGGTGTCTTGATGCCGGCGTCTGGTGGATGGTGGGAGATGGGTTGAGAGTGGCGCAGAGGAGGGTTTGATTTTTGTTGTTATGTGTTTAAGAGGATTATTGATTGTTTCATGATATGTAATGCTATTGTTTGGTGATTTTTTTCGGAGTTGTTTCATTTAGATTAAATTCAGTTTTGAAAAAGAGTATTGCAGTAAATAATTTTAGTAATTTTGTACTTACTAATTTTCAAATTTTATATCTTTGAATGTTTACAAAAGAAAATTAAATTTAGTTGAAAATAATGTGTATTTAACAAATGTTTTAATTAGTTGAAAAAAAATTTGTTCAGTAATAAACTTGATAAACGGTATTTTTAGATTAAAATACAGAAATTTAAAATTTTTATAATGAAAATTCTTTTTATTCGCATCCAATTCTTTTATTAAAATTTTTGAGGTCTTTATTATAAAATTGTAATATTAATATGATTTTGAAAAGTAATATAATCTCTGATTCGTGATTATTAAAATTATTGTTATTTATAATAAATATATTCATAAGATGTTAATAGACTTCATGATTCAATATTATGCTTATTATATTATCAGCATATTTTTACTATAGGATAAATTAAGTAACTAAGTTCAAAGACTTCCGTCAGCTAGTATGGATTTTTCATTTATTTGCTTGCATAAATGATATGCTAAAAATAATTTTATCGTAAAGTTACTTACTTATGCAAAAAAAATAATTTTATTTTACTATATTTTATATAAAGTTCATTCACAGTGTAGAAGAAATGAATAAAAATAATTTTTCATTAAAAAAGAGGCTACTATAATTTTATTATAATAGAATATTAATTAAACAAGTTTTTTTAAAAAAATGTTTACATAAAAAATTTTCCATTTAAAGCAGTAGATTAAGAGAATTGACGCAATTTGTTACTTTACAAGTTCAAATTTACTTATTATTACAATATCACATTGTTATAGTTCCTAATTAACACACAAAAAACTTATATATCAAAATAGTTAGTCAAACTATTATTAAAGCTCAAAGCAGTTTTGAAATTAAAACATTCGTTTAAAAGTTTCTTGCACGCGAAAAAGCAAGAAACTTTCGTAATTAAAACTATTTTTGTTTGAACAAACTCATTCAATCGTTAAATTCCTCAATGCTTAAAATATTAACTAAAATAAAGCTCACATAAAAAAGCTTACTAAATATTACACGATTTAATCGCGTATTCAATGCATATAAATTTCTTCCATTATTTCAAAAAAATTTAACAAAAACCATGAATGAATTTCGGAATTGATCACTCAATTAAACTCACTCGTAGCCTATTCTATTTCAAACTATCCACATCTAATGAAACAATCACATCCAATATCTACATAGTAATTAACAAAAATCATCTTCCACCAGCACTAACGAACTCAAGCTCTCCCCATAAAAAATCCCAGCTCAAAACTAATCACTTCCCGGCACTCCGGCAAAGGCAGCGCGCGCCGCCCCTGCAAAAGCAGCCATCAGCAAATCCGATAACCGAGGCGTCAACCTCGCGCCCCGAGAAAAGAAATACAAAGTCTCCAACGGCCATCGAAGCTCGCTCTCTTCCACCTTATTTCGTCGTTCTCCTCCCCCCCATACCCTCTAATACGAAATCTACCCGCGCTTCTAGACGCGAAAGAAGCAAAGAGCGCGCGCGCTTCCCCCTCGCAGTGTAGCCTTGAGCTGCGTTATATCCCTAAGCCGCGAGGCCCCCCAAGGCCGTCTCCTTGATCTCTCTCTCTCTCTCTCTCTCTCTCTCTCTCTCTCTCACTCTCTCACTCTCTCACTCTCTCTCTCGTTTCCCCCTGAAACGGGGGTGAAGCGCGGGCGAAAAAACGGAGCTTGCAACGCTTGCGTGTTGCTTTGGCTGAGCACGTGCGCGATTTTTGGATGAGATGATGGTGTGGGTTTCGGTAAGGATTGGAGAGAGGTTGGAGGGTAGGGTAGTTTTGCAGTGATTGGAGATAGGGGAGAGGTGGTTTGTAGAATTTTTGGATTTTTTTCGGTTAATGGAGTGTTTTGGAGATTTAAATGTTTTGGAGGTTGAGAGTTAGTTGGATGTAACTATGATCGAGGAGGGGGTATGATAAAATTTTATGTCTTACTGGACTATGTCTTTATCTACTGTTGAGACATGGCCTATTAGAGAGATTTGTTGAATTAAATTTTATCGATTTTTAATTGTAATTTTACTATAATTTAATTGCGATTTCACTAAATTGTAATAAAGCTAAGTGAAAAGTAAATTTACAGTGAATTAATACTTCTTAAATTTTGATAATTATAATAACTTTACTGCCTTTTCATCAATCTACAGAAAAAACTTCTATTCAGAATTTTATCTTATTTAAATCTCGCAGTGTAATAAAATGAATTTTCTGATGCAGTATATATATACTTTTATAAGAGATCCTTTAAGATCCCTGGAGAAATTTCATAAGTCTTTTTATGAAATTTCTTGACTTTAGGGGATCTAAAAATTTAATGTGATTTAAGAGAACTCTGAATTTAAATTTTTGAGCAAAAATGTACGTAAATAAAACTGGATTTCAAAAGTTTCGCGAAAAATATTAATTTTGATAGTACTTGAATTAAATATTTGATATTTATTTAAATTTAAATTCTTTTAATAACTAAAGCAATAAAAAATTTTTATTTTATTTTATTATCTTTATAAACGTTTTCATAAATTAAAATCTGAAAATTAAATTAATATTTTAGAAACGGGCAAAAATATGTATAAACCATAAAGCACTTACTCTAAAACTGCACTATAATATTATTAGAGGGTTTATCCCACTCAACACTTCAGAAAGAACAGCAGCATACCAATCCCTCCGTTTCAGAAACCCGTATTTTCAAATCACGGAAATTCCAGCCAACCTCCACATCACTCCCGGGGCAGACCAGCCATTGTTTATAAACCATACTCCCCGAGTCATCAATCCCCATTAAATTCCTCCGCATCCATTAAAATATTCAATCAATCGATAAATCCCATAGAATCAATCCTTCAAAAGCCCTCAGCCATCCTCCCATCTCGCAACATAAAATTCAAATCTTTCATTACAAATAAACAAGCTTGGCCGGGCAGACGTGCGGAGGAGGGCGCGGGCAATACACGTAAACAAAAGCTTGTTTTGATCTCGCGCCTGGCGAGACGCGCACACGCGCCCGAGCGGCTGCGATAAAGCTATTTCGGGGACGATTCTAACAGGTTGTTGCTAGGAGAAAGAGAGAGAGAAGCAGTGTGGCAGCCACTCTTTTCCCTTCGGTTCGCATGAGCTGCCTGCCACTTTAGTCCTCCCCCCCGATTCTCTGTGATACAATAGACTTGCATAAGTAAGAAAAACAGTGTCCCGATAGAATCGTGATGTATTTTACAAATCTTTCCCTGGGGTTTGCCGTTTAGGGCTTCTCTTGCTGGCTTTTCGGCCGATGGAGTTGATCCCCGTCATTTGAGTGGCTTTAAGGCTATTAAGGTGGTTCGGATCTGTAGAGCCGGGTTTTATCGGCGCTTGAGGGGGTCGCGAAAGGTTTTTTGGGTAATATTAACACTTGTAGTTGTGAGGAAAGTTGAAATAAGTTAGTATTTATTCAGTTTTACAATAATTATTTAATTGACAATAAGAAAGTTAATAAATTATAAAAAGATAAATTTATTAAATATTATAATATAATTATATTATTAACTTTTTAAATTCTTCATCAAAGTAAAGCTTTTAAAACGGCTATCAAATCCTCATGAAAAATTAAATTTCATGTGTCAAAATTTATCAATTAGTTTAAAACATCTTAATAACTTAAAGTTGCCATAAGGCACTGTATTAAAATACTTAAATTCATGAACTTCTTTCCTAGATATTTAATTTAACATTCTACTCTTAGTTGTAAAGTTTTCTTTTTTAAGAATTACTTAATCTTTTAATGTCAATTTTTTACGTCTAATTAACCGCGAAAAATATATTTTTTTTAAATAATTTCATATTGAAATATGTTAATTGATTCACTTTAATAACAAATATTGGAAATATTGGGAAGATAAAATTTCGTTTTTCGCTATGTTGTATATTTGCTACAAACAAAATACAGTAATATTAGAAAGTCACGAAGTATAAAGAAAGTTAATCTTATGTAGCTATCAATTTTACGCTAGATTTTCAAATTTTTGGTTTGATCATTACAAATACAAAGATTTAAATAAAAAGCACGTAATAAAATTAGTGACATGTATATGAGAACAATTATTTTGAAATTATAAAAATTTAAAAAGAAAAAAACGAATATTCAAATATTTTATTTACTTTTCGTCTCAATTAATTTCTCTCAACATTTAATCAGATAGATCAAGTCAAACAATTATTCCTATAAATAATACGGTCTTCGTTTTCATTTCTGCTCATTCAATATTGATCTTCGAAAAACTGATTTTGCTAACAAATCCAGAAATAGATAAAGTTATGAATTGACGCTGTGACTTCTATATTAAAACTAAAACTATCTAAGTTGTTATTATTATTATACCTTTAAAAAAACATAACCATTGATAGACATTGAAAAGTCGGAACTGAATTCTCGATTAGTACGCAATCATAAAATAAATAAACAGATTTATTTCTCATTCTTGTTCTGAATTTCTTTCTGTTACGAATCTAATTGATTTAGGTTATTCAATGCAGTATAAATCTTCTAAAAATTCCTATGAAACTTCAATATTACACAATACTGTGAAATTTTTCAATTAATATCTATCCCTATTTTTTACCGTCTTAATCTATATTTAATCAGAAATTATATTAAACTATAAAATTTTCAATGCATCAATTAATACCATATAAAAAAAGAAAAAAAAAAACAAATCTCCAACCAATGCACGAAACATCAACAAACGCACAATCCACAAAACCCAACGCGCATTAAACTACTCCGCTGCACGATCTAGCAGACCTACTTCCCATCGTAAACCCAAAAACTCGCCACTTAAAAATACCCAACTGCGTCTTAGCGAATCCCAAAAAAAGCCCGCGACCGCCACACTGCCAGCCTACCAGCAGCACACATCGAAAAGCTCGCAAGCTCAGTTTCGCAGCCAAGCAAAAACACAACATAGCCGTTCCAAAATTTCGGTATCAGCTCTTTCTTCGTGATTTCCAATGGAATGAGGAAAAGCTCGGGCAAGGGAGAGGGGCGAGCTTTACAAACTATCGCGCAGAAAGAGAGGGAGAGGAGGACCTTAGTCACGCGGCTAAATTTAAAACTCGCGGCACGGCTGATAGAGCGCGCAACCGCGAGTACAGAAAGCCGGTACATTCGCGAGTATTAACCGGACGCGAAGAAGTGCGCGCTCGCGTTCGTTTTTTTCTTTGCGTAAGCTCGAGACTGGTGTAACGAGCGCGGGGGAGGCTGGTTTTCTGGAAGAGAATGGGCGGAAGGTGGGTGTTAGGTGGTTGGGTTTTTGAACGCGGAAGTGAATTGTGACGGCGATGAGTGATGCGAGTATTGGTGTTTCTTATGGTGGACTGGAATTTTTGGTGGGGAGTTGGGAGAGTTTGGGATTTGGTGGGACTGCTCGTGTGCAGATTTACTTTTGAGTTGTAGTTGGTAGTGTTGTTTCTTTTTTGAATTGCTGATGCGTTTTGTTTAGGTTAAAACAACATAATTAGTTTTCTTTTGACGAATATTTTTGATAATTATCTAATACTTTTCTACTTAATAATCATAAGATTTGTCATTTTATTAAAAAATTCGATTGAATCAAAATAAGTACCAAAATTCAAAAGATAGCACGGACAATTGCACAATACCGAACAATCAACTATCTTTCATAATAAACAATAACATGTACTCGACAGCCACGCGTCCCTCCCACCAAACCCAAAAGCCCCTCCAACCTTCAAAAAATTCCAACCCAATCCCAGCCGCGGCGTTAAAAGCTCTCGCTTAAAAAAAAAGTCCCAACTTATCGATACCTTCGGAACGTAACTAAACAACCGGCCAAGGCGAGAGCGCGTCTAAAAGCATCTCCGTTAGCCGCAGAAAAGATTCCCCCGGAGAAGAAGGAGCCGAAACTTTCGGCGCGGCCAGCAGCGCGCAACCACTTAACCTTTTTGTCCATCTGCCGCGCGCGCGCGCGCCTCGAGAAAAGGAGGCCGCCTCGTCCTTGGCGCGAACTTGCGGGGGAAAGCTCGCCGCGCGCGCGTGTGTATGTGACTTTACGAGCGAGGCAACTGCTTCCGCGTACAGAGGCGCGCCAAAGTTTTGTATTATACGGAATTGCAGCGCGATGGGGGTAAGGAATGGGGTGACGGGGTGATTTTTTCCCTTTTTTTCGGGGTTGAAGTGTTATTGCGGTGAGTGGGTGGTTGGCTGGAGGCCGTTTTTGTTTAGGACGCGTAAATGATTTTTTGAATGGGGTTGGGGTGGAGAGTTGGAGGTCGGAGGGGTTTGATGATTGGGTTGGGTAGGGAGGAAAGTTTTTCGGTGATTTTTGGAGTTGTGATGGTGAATTATTTTGTTTTTTTTATTATTGAGTTTAAAAGATTTATGATAAAGTTGGAAATCTTTGTAAACGTATTAATTGTAGGGTAACATTTCAAATGTGCCTTTGCAACATTTTAATTGTACAATAAAATTTTAAATGTTAGGAATAAAAGACTAAAAACGGTTTAATACACTATGAAACATGATAACCAATATTTAACGTTTTATATTCGTGTAAAAAGGTACGGACGTTAATTACATTATCACCGTGAATAACTTCATTAAAACGATTCGTCCTTGTTAGAAAACTAGTTAAAACTTTATCCGCTCACTTCACACGTGAGATATATTTTCATACAAATTATTACTTTTCCGTGAAAAGTTCGCTGTCAGAAGTGAGCATGTACTAATTGTAATTAATAAATCATAAAGTTAAGAAAAGATTCATTGAAGTTGATTGGACTAAAACAATTACGATAATGGACGCTAAGCAAATATACTATTAATTCGTAACAGAAAGAGAGGAAATACAAAGTAACAGAAATTCTAATTTCAGAAACAAGCTACGATATTTCTGAAAAGTATACTTAAAATAACAAAAAACTCTTAAGTTATTTTAAAAAGCTCTGAAAATACATAATATTATTAATAATCTTTTAAAAATCATTCGTTAAAATTAAGAATTGTTAAGTTTTATAATTTTCTACAAAAAATTGTCACTCAATTATCGGTCAATCCTAAACATGCATTTTCCAATCTGTGAAAAGCTATCTTATAAGTGGATAAAGCTCGTGCCTGGCCAGGCACTGACGCGCGACACCGTCCTGCTGTGCAATTCGATTGGAAGTGAGAAAAATCGTATGTTAAACTGCATTCTCATGTTTTTAGATTGAACGTCCACAACAAAAAAATTCAATCGTTTATTATCTTCCTCGCGTATCTGGGATAAATCCGTGTAGCTTTCCCCGCACTGCAACGTCAAAAACAACAGTCCCAGCTATAACCCCTTCGTCATTCAAACGCCGCTCGATCGTAAAACGCGAAACAATCAATTCACGTGCATCCTTCCGCCGTCTCTCTTACGTAATCCCAAAGCCCGGAGAAAAGGTGACTATTCAAACGCGCGCGTGCGAACGTTTAATCGACGATACGCGCGATAACCCGTCCAAAAGCTCTCAGTTAAAGCTTCGATGGCCCGGGGAGCTTGAAATGAAACTTGAAACTAAGAGCCCCGAAATTACCACTCCATTGCAGGAAAGTGAAAAAAAAAGAAGTGGGAATCGTGAGTCAAGATGCTCGGCGAACGTCGGGCCAGCGGCTGGGGATGAAGTGCCGGAAGAGAGAGAGAGCTTGCAAAAAGTGAGCGATGCTTTAGCTAGAGATAGAAGAGTGCATTGAGACTGAGAACGTAGGCTTGACTGTTCGACTTGCCTTTCGTGTTAATTTCGACGCTGGTGAACAAGTGTAAGACTGAGAGAGTGGACTGTGTTATAGAGCCAGCGGCGAAGATGATGAGCGTTGAGCACAGATTCTTCAGCCAGCTGTCCGTAGACAGCGAGGACGGCAGGCAGTCGTCGAAGGACTCGGTGGGTATCTGCGTAGCTTTTATGAAAGCTGTTTTTTGGTTCGCTTCTTCTTGTTTTTTTGTTTCTGTATATTGTTTTTCGTAAAGATTTATTTTTGGCTTCTTTGTCTCTGTGTTCTGTTATGGATGATTTTTTTGTTTTTCGATATTGAGGCGTATTGCAAACGTTTTCTTTGGTTTATAGTCTTTTGATTTTATTTATGTTACTCCATAATCAGTTCAGATTGGTGGTGTAGGTAATAGGCGCATTGTGTCTATTTGTCAATAATAGACAGAAGGAAAGTCAAATAGGCATATATGAAAACATATATTAAGAGAAGAGACATATAATTTATTATTAGTATAAAAAATTATTATAAAATTGAAAAATTATAATAACTAGTCTATTGAAAATATTAATTATTATTAGATATTCATTAAAAATTGTAATCATTATGTATAAATGTTATCATGGGAATGATTTATAATTCCGCTAATTACAATATTAATAGCATAATAAAAATATCAAAATAATAATTATTAATTAAAATATTTTTACTTCAAAATTGCTAATATGATTATAAATTATGAAAAGAAGTTTATGCTTATAACGTTTCTAGACTTTTGATAATTATAAAATTTTTTATAGATTTCTGCTTATAATCAATTGATATCTGAAATGTAATAATAATTTTTCAGACGTAATAATATTTTTTAGTTCTAGTAGAGAATTATTGATATCTAATGTATAGAAATGTTTTTTGTATAAATTTCAATTTTGTTTAAATTAATGAAAAGTAAGTTATACGAAGTTTTGAATAAGAAACAGTTTTTTTAAGCATTGAATTGAATCTCTTATTGTATGTTTGCAAATTTAATTGCTAGCGCACGTGTCCATTTAAGTTCTTTTTTCCAGAATTTCTTATGGAAATATTGCTAGGCAATATCGAAGTCTTATAAAGACTAACAATTACGGAATCTTACTTTTTTCATTCAATTTTTAATTTTCTAAAAAATATCTCATTGTCACCTTCTTTTAAAGGAAAACAACATTCTATAGGTTTATAAACTTAAACTAAATGAACATTACGAATGTCTTGATTAAAGAAGAATTAAAAGGCGAAAAACTAAACGAGAAAGCAGGAAAAGCTTTCGCCGGAATCAGAGAGCTTGCAAAAGAGACAAAACATTAATTATCCGAGTTTAAAAAAAAAGAAAAAAAACATTCTCCAATCCCTAATCCTCGAGCCACCCAAGAACCATCCTCCAAGCAGTCACAGCCATACCCATCACCAGCACCTACTAATCCACTAAAAATCCAAAAACCGCCTACTCCAAAAAGCACCCACACTCCCAACATCACCACCTCTCCTCCACCCATCCTTAACCTCCAATCCAGCTCCTTCTTTTGAGAACCCCCATCTCCACAATCGCAACCCAGAGCCAGATCTTCCTTGGCCCGCGGCACGCGCGACTCGCGTCTATCTCCGCACGTGGCGGCTTCACGTTTCGCGGCCGCTCTCGTGTGTAGCCCGCCGGCGGCGGCGGCGCTCCGACGGCTATTTGCCACCCCCCGAGTCGCACGTGCGTGTCCGGTGCCTCGTGCCGCCGGGCACGCGCCGCCAGCTCGTTAATCGTAATTGCGCACCGAGAGAGCGGTAATGCCGAGAAGCGAGAGGGACTGTTGCGCTCTCTGCTTTCTTGGGGACGAGGGAGCGCATGTAACGCGATTGCGCGATTTTTTTCCCAGACGTTTGCGTAAGGTTTGTTGATCGTTGCGATAGGGGGCTGTCTTTGTCTCGGGAAGAGGGTGCGCTTTAAAACGGCTTGCGTAACGCGCGTGTGAATGCTGTTTTTTTGTTTACCCGCGCGCTTTCAGGGTGAATATGCCGAGCGCACGCGGCGTGAAATTGTTAAGCCGGGCGGAAGGTCGGTGTTTTTAGGTTTGGATTTTTATGGTTTAGATTAGCGGGAGGACTAGTGCTGGAATTGAGAGGTAACTTTGAAAAGTGAAAACTGGTTAATTCGCTGAGCGTGAGAGGAGGATTACGCAACTCGCGCGGCAGTCTACCATTACGCAAGCTCTTCGCCTATTGTAATTACATTATCGAGTTACACTCACAAAAATGTATTCTGGACGCGAGAAGACAAATACGATTGTCGGGAATTTTTTGCCTCAATAGAAAATCCACTTGCAGGAAGTGGAAATAT
>JAPYZB010003086.1:0-10868 GCA_030522745.1 Eupelmus kiefferi | reverse complement strand
AGTGATCATCAGTTTAAAAGGTTTAAGTAGATGTTTATATTTACAATAAATTATAGACCAAGATATTTTTGCTGTTTTTTTCTTCTTCAATTATATAAAATAGTAGCCCCATGAGGTAAAGACTGTAAAAAATCTTGCATATGGATTGAGAAACGTACAGTGTACTAATCAAATTTGTGATAGTAGAAATTTTGAATAGATAGATAAGAAAAACCTGAATAGATCAATTTGGAGCCTCTAATTAGATATGTCTTATATCTTGAAGAGCAATAATGCTTACCCTTATATTCAATACTGACCATAACTAATTAATGTTAAAATAATGCTTATTTTTGAAACTTGGCTCTTCGATATCTTAGTTCAGGGGGCCCATGGGACAGAACTCTTCTAAGGGGCTTCATTTCTGGTCGAAAAAAGGCCATTTACCAAGTGCCAGCCCAATCCATGACCCGGAGGGTTGATTGTCCCCTTGCCAATCAAAAATAAATTCGTGTCTGATCGTCTTGCTGCAGCTCCTGGATCTAAGTTACAGTGACACATCCTGCATGACCTCCGTGTATCTGCTATACGTTTGATATCGCCCTTGCGCTTTTTTAGTGCTGATTTGCTAAACGTGCACTTCACCTCGGTAGTAAATCGCTTTTTCCCTGTCTCAGAGGAGGATTTTCAGGCAGCCTACTCCTTGCCGCCTCTATTCTCGGCTTATACTACCTTCGATTTCCGGCCTGTCACTGAGGCTAAGATTCGCAAGGCGATTCTTGGCTCCATGTCGAAATCTACAGGTCTTGACGCCATCTCTGCCCCGATGCTTAAATTAGCTCTTCATGAAATTCTGAAACCACTCATAAGTCTCTTTAATGTGTGTCTCCACTTGGTGACATTCCGTTCTGATTGGAAACGAACTGTTATCTTACCTCTAGCGAAATCTAAAATTATTAACACAACTTCAGACGCGCGCCCAATTGCCCGACTGTCTGAGCTCTCTAAAATCTTAGAGAGACTGGTGCACACGCAGCTTCCAGGTTACATGGAGACTCACAGGTTACTTGATGATCAACAGGCAGGTTTTAGGCGTGGACACAGAACCCAGACTGCCGTCTTGGGCGTGCTGGAGGACGTAAGTGGAGCCATAGATGCGAGGAAGTTAACTTTTCGCTAACGCCTTCGATTTGATACCGCACGCCCGTCTGCTGGCCAAGCTCCGCTCATTTGGAGTTCAAAATCAAGCGTTGCGCTGGTTTTTTAACTATTTAGCGGATCGTATCCAGGCTGTGCTCGATAAGGGTGGTTCTGTTTCCGAGTGGCAGTGAGCAGCCTCCGGTGTCCCTCAGGGCAGTGTCTTGGCCCCCTGCTCTTCTCTCTGTACATAAACGTTTACTCAGGGTGCTCCGTTACTCTAACTAAATGATTTTTGCAGATGACACTCAGATCTAGCATCATTGCTACCTTTAAGAATTGGAAAACGGCCTGGCTGCTGTCCAGGAGGATGCTCGTGCGGTGGCTGACTATGCAAGAAATAATGGTCTTTCCTTGAATCTTACTAAGTGCAAACTTATGATCATGGGCGATGAGAAGTATGTGGCAGAGTTAATCTTCTCGACCTTCCCAAGGTCGAAATCGATGGCGTCCCACTAGATTTCGTTTCCGAGGCCTGCGATCTGGGCGTTTGGATCACGTCCAGTCTAAACTGAAAGCTTCATGCCGGTCATGTTCAGCGTAAAGTTTACGGCGCTCTGCATTCGCCGAGATTTTTCAGGCACGCTCTGTCAAGAAATCTTCGTATAAGCCTTACTGAAAGCCTCGTATCCCCTGCTTTGATTACGCGAGCGCAGTATACCACGATCTTGACGGCACATGTAACCTTAAGCTGCATCGCGCGCAAAACGCTTGCTTTCAGTTCGTCGAAGGGAATATCCCCTTCCATGCATACGTCACTCCTTACCGTCTTAATTTGGGTTGGCTTTCGGTTACGCGTTGGCGTGAGTACCTTCTCGCGTCTCTTACCTATTGCGTCATTGCGTGCGAGAACCCTCCGTATCTCACCAGAAAGTTTTTTCGCTTGTCTCCCGATGTCGGAATCCGGCACTCCGCCGGAAATCCTCTCCAAGCACTGCTCCCTGCCACAGCAAGAACTGAGGCGCTAAGGCAGTCCTTTGCTTTCTTTGCTGCATCCATCCTCAGCTCCCTCAGCGTTACTGACTTTTCAGCCTTAAATATTTAGCAATTTAAAAAATCCCTGCGCGGGAAATTATTGGATCGAGATCGGAGTGACTGGACGCAGCGAATGATTAATAAGGGTCTCAGATTTTAAACCATACGGTACTATTCTTGTTGCGTCTTGCGTACTTAGCTTAGCTTGGTTGTAAACTTAGTTAGTTAGTTGTAAACTTAGTTAGTTAGTTGTAAACTTAGTTAGTTAGTTGTTAACTGAGTTAGTTAGTTGTAAATTTAGTTAGTTAGTTGGAAACTTAGTTAGTTAGTTGTAAACTTAGTTAATCAGTTGTAAACTTAGTTAGTTCATTAGTTGTAAACTTAGTTAATTAGTTGTAAACTTAGTTAGTTAGTTAGTTGTAAACTTAGTTTGTTTTCTTAACCTGAAATTGTAGTTGTAAGTCGTATATTTGTATTTGTTGTATATATCTCGTTGCACTTATTTCTTAAATATTGTCTACTTCCTAGTAAACTACTTTTTAACCCGAATTCTCACCATATTTTGTATTACAATTATGTAAATCTCTGTATAGTCATTGCATCAGATGGGGTTCTACCCCAAGATGGATAAATAAACAACTTAACTCAACTCAACTAAACTCTCTCTCTCTCTCTCTCTCTCTCTCTATCTCTCTCTCTCTCTCTCTCTCTCTCTCTCTCTCTCTCTCTCTCTCTCTCTCTCTCTCTCGTATAACACTCTTTTCGTATGAAAAAGGTAGATCATCGAAAAGCGGTTGTCAGTGTTTAGCCTTTAACAAATGACGCGGGACCACATTGTTCGGCTGATGCTTTGAGGTTCAGAGAAGCGAGCGGAAGTCGCCGTCTTTATCAAAAAGGCCCTTTGCTTTAAGAAAAGAGATTTTGACAATGCTACGTGGAGAAATCTTATGAAGAGGACGACAACGAGCGTTCTGAGCACGAAGACCACAAGGTCCGGAGATCTCATGATCCGCCTCGCTAAAGGGTCGGGCATGCAGTTATTAGCCGCTGACTCAGAGATAGCTAAAGAGGAGCTTGAACCTTGAAAGCTACGAAAAAGAATTAAGTGACTTTCGAGATTCGTGATCTTGACTCCCTCACCAAGGAAAAGGATATTTAGAGGGCTCCACATGAGATCCTCGGATAAAATAAGAAAAGAGAGAAGCTGCTGAACACGAACAGAAAAGGATTAGAATTGGCTGTGATCGAGACGATCGAAGAAGAGGGAGACCAACTGATTCGAAAGGAACGCATCCAGGTCTGTTGGATAGACTGCAGAATTCTAAAGAGAGACAGAATGTGATAATCATGAGAGGCCATAGGTGTCTCGACTTTAAACACTATGACGTCTCCTGCAAAAATGAAGACCGATCAGCCTTCTGGAACAAGTGCAGGGAAGTTGGTTACAAGAAGGCTGACTGCCAGAATAAGCGGCGATGTTTTTTATGCGGATCACGAGACCTCGGTGCCGGCAACGACGTAGCACTGGCAGTGGAGACGAAGAGGAGGCAAAACGGTTAACGAAAGAGTAGATAAGACTTAGTGAGCCAAGATGGGCAGGGCCGGCTTGAATTAATATCTTACACACGGTTCCGAGACGGCAACGGTTTTCATCGGAGAAGGTAGAGTTTTTATTTTGTATACTTTTATATGACCGAAGAGTCTGACATACCGGGGGTGAGAACGAAGCAGCCCCTGTCTATCGTTGACTCCTGGAACCTTATCGTCAGTTTAGAAGATGATTTCTACCTCTCTTCATTATGATACAAACGCCCATTCGAAGTTAAAAACACTTTTTCGCAATAATATTGAAATGTACTATCAATCATCATTATACTATTCTTATATATACTATTTACCATCGCACTATCATTTTATAAAAAAAAATTTTAAAATAAAAATGTGGAAATAGTTATATACGGCCATCAGGAGAAATTAAAACTTCTCTAAAATATATTATGGTAAGTTTTGCAGTCAGCGCCAAACTAAATCGCATAATGATTTATTACGATTAATTTTCATGCTTGTTACTCAACATTGCATGTTCAGTGTAAAAATAATATCCTGAAAGTGTATTGCATTTTCGTGAATTAAAAGCGAAAATTATTTGCTATTTGTCCCAGCCGTATTTTCACTGATTCTATATAGCATACTTTCTTATTATTATATCGTATGTACTTTCCAACGTGTTGCTAGTTACTGCAAAAAATATATTTTCTGAAATCTTTATGTTCTACAAAAACATTCAATATCAATATAATCGAGTATCGGTATTTTTGCTACTACTTGCGGTACCAGGCAAGTACCAATACCAAATTTGAACGGGACAACCATACCGCCGTCCTCTACAATTAAAAAAAAATTTGTGTAAATAGGTCAACATCTTGCCGATTTGCGCGCGGATACGTGTGCGCGTACAATCACCTCCTTTTTGAAGTCGCTTAAAAATTAAATTAAATGCACCATATTGTAAAATTTAATGAATATCTTAATAAATATAAATTGTAAACTTAAAGTAAAATAAATTAATTATTGATCTTTATACATACCTACAACGTTCATAGTTCCAGATACAACAGCGGTCTGGAATGAAGGTGCATCAGCAGAAACTTCACAACTAAAAGACCCAGCTGCATCCAAATCAACATTTATTAAAGTCACTTGTGTTGCATTACTTTCTGATTCCTAGAAATATATAATTGAATTAAATATCAAAAATGAAAGTTAATACATTTATAAACTAAATAATAGTTAGAAAACAAAATGCATTTTTTCCTCTAAAAACCAATTCGAAGAATGTTAGTTGCGGACTTTCATGTACGCTTGTGTTAAGCGCAATAGTGGCGCACGGTAACCAATTATCACATGTTTTACTTTTTGGTTTTTTACGTAACATTCAAGATACCTTTTAAGTAAATGGTGCTTACGTTTAACTAATCCATTGCTCTATGGCCAAACATACAAAAGATTGTTGAATTATTTAAGAAATTCCTAGCTTAATAGGATAATAAAACTTGTGGTACGCCGAAAGCTTAGAATAATTAGTAGAATCGTAATAAATGTACTTATTTATTTATTATTAACCATTAGATATCACTATACATTTATTTAAAGGGGCTTATGGAGCCCGAGAAAGAGATGAAAGATGGTTGCTTTAGCGAGTGCGAGCGAGAGGGTCAGGTTTATGGAGCCCCGGGCTGCATAATCTGTGTGTGTTAGAAAGAGATAGGGTTTTTAGAAAAATACACGTCGGACTCCATAAACTCCTTTATTGAAACATGTATATATTGCTATAGGTAAACAGTCGTTATGCGCGCACAGCAGAGAGAGAATAAGCCAGAAATATTATAATTTCTCGATCAACTTTTTTTTTTTAGCATGAAGCTGCAGCAGCCGATCATGGACATTCCCATTTAGATGGAGGTCAACGACTAGGGAGCAGCGGAAAAGCGAGCGTGTGTATGTATGAGTGTGATCGACGGCTTATTGAGCGAGAGAACGCAAGTGGGCTTCGGCAGTATTCACGAGCCCGCCTCATTTTTAGCACATAATTGCGATGATAATTACTTTTCAAGCGAGCGCCACCCTACTACAGATATCCCGTTAGATCTGACGTATGTTTCCGGATAAGCATTTGGACTGAGACCTCACGTCAGGTATCATATCAGATCTAAAATCAGATCTGACGTCAGATCTTACTGATATTTTTCTTTAATATATTAGTCCTGGAGCCAGCTGCTATTTTTGGGTCATCATCGAAAGAAAGCTGAGATTTTCAAATTTTGTTGATTTGAAAGTGTTAGTAAACGTAGTGAACGTCAGCTGATAGGACGGCGGTAGGTGTGGTAGTGGCGGATACCCACATACGTACAATAATTATTAAAAAAAAAAGCCATATGAAGAAAGCTGATACTTTTTTTATGTGTTTATTACATTGGATGAAAATGAAAAAAAATAGTCAGCTGACTGTATGTTGGTAGATTATACGACAGCTACTTGCGTCAACATGTATAAAATATTGTTTAAGTCAACTTATAAGAAGAAAGCTCAAATTTTGTAAGATGGTAGTTAACTTCATAAGTTTTATGAAAAAAATGATCCGTTGAGTTTTTAACGGTGGAAAAGTACTCAGCTGGCGATTAAAAGTTACAGCGCATGACTACGCGAACAGGCGCTTTATATATTTCATTACATCAGCTGATCACTTTTCCACCGCCAAAAATTTAGCGATTTTTTTCAGTTAACTTTTATAAATAACTATTATTTTACAAAGTTTAAGCTTTCTTACAATTCGATATCTATAAATTGTTATTGTTACATAATGCGTTTCGCAATGCGTTTATGAATCAGCTGAATAGTAACCTAAGTATACTTTTTTACTCTAAATTATGAAGGGTATCCGGGGTTAAGATAGGTCAAAATGACCCAGAGCCGAATCTTGAATCTAGATATATACCCCAATACGTATCCCAAAAAAATTTGCGGTCCACCCCCCTCCCCCCACTCTCTGGTAGAACAAAAAATCGCTCTTTTCACTTTTTCATTCTTTTCTCTGGCTAACTTGCATGAAAAAAATCGGGGTGAATTGAATTATATCAGTTACGACACTTCTAGCATGAATTTTTCGGAAGAGCTCATTTAGTCCCCTTAAATTGGTCATGAATGGTAAAAACAGCCATATCTTTTGGCCATAGGGGGCTTCACTCCCATAACCTTTTGAAAATCAGGTATTTTGGTGTATTCTACCATACTCATTTTGACAAAATTTGATCTGAGTGGTGGACTACCTTATAAATCGAAAAAACTACATTTTTAATGATATTTTGGCCGTTTTCGGACTATAAATGACCAATATGTTTCTTTTGCTTATACAAACATGGAAATAACTGATTTTCTTCCCTTCATGCAATGACAAATGCAGTGAGCTATGAGAGTTGTTAGAAGTAAACCAAAATGCTCATTTTTTATCAACAACCCTCTAAAATACAGCGTTAATACAACATTTTAGCAGATTTCTGGTTATTTTTTATTATAACGGAGCCGCAAGTCTTTTTTTGTGTAATAAATCATTAAATTTACTATATTATATTACAAGATATAATAAAAAATGCACTAAGAGTTGTGGAGATTATCTAAGGTACAAAGAAAACGCGAATTTTTCATCAAAAATTTGCTAAAATACGATATTTTAAGGGATTTCTGGTCATAATTGGCTATAATTGAGAAATGAATATTTTTGTCGCATGGTAAATTATTAAGAGTACTATATTTTATTACAAAATGTGATGAAAAATACAGTAAGACCTGTAAAAATTGTCTGAAGTACAAAAAATGCTAATTTCATATTAACAATTTGCTAAAATGCAACATTCCAATGAAGTTCTGTTTATTTTTAACTAAAAGCGAGAGATGAATCTCTTTCTTACATAGTAAATCTTTAAATGTTCTATGTTTTAACAAAAAATAGAATGAATAATGCATTTGGTGTTACAGTATACTTTACTGGAAAAAACCAGATGAGATCCCATGAATACCCATGTAGGCTCTCATAAGTGATTTTGGCCTAGGATTCCGTATGGAATCCCATTTACTGAAAATTATAATTTATGGTAAATGTGATCCTATATGGGATCCCATATGGGAAACTATGTGATAGCCCGTATGAAGTTCATAATATTGTACTCCATATTTTACGCATACGGGGAACCATGCAGGATCCCATACAATATGGGTTTTTTAGTAGGATATACTGTAACACGCCAAATGCATTTTTCATTTTAATTTTGATAAAATATAGTACACTTAATGATTTACCATGCGAGAAAGAGACTCATGTCTCGTTTTTAGTCAAAAATAAACAGAAATTTATTGGAATGTTGAACTTTAGCAAATTATTAATATAAAATTAGCGTTTTTTTTGTACTTCAGACAAACTTTACAGGCCTTATTGTATTTCTTATCACATTTTGTGATAAAATATAGTGCAATTAATGATTCATCATGCGACAAAAATATTCATCTCTCGGTTATAGCCAAATATATCCAGAAGTCCCTTAAAATATTGTATTTTTGCGAATTTTTTATAAAAAATTATCGTTTTTTGTACTTTAGACAATCCCTAGAATTTTGACAGCATTTTTTATTGTATCTTGTAATATTATATAGTACATTTGATGATTTATAACAAAACATTTTTTTTTGGGTATATAATTAGTTTTGAGATTCGGCTCTGGGTCACTTTTACCTATCTTAAACTCAGATACACTGTAAAATAAGTAACAATATAAAAAATACATATACAGATATAAAAATACAAATAATAATATTTATAAATCGAAATATAAATAATAATATTTACACATCGAAATATAAATAATAATTTTTATACATCGTGTGATATGGCAAATGGCCATGCACAATAAAACCCTTATTATTAACCTCAATTTAACTCATAAGCCTCGCTGAGAAGTCACAGCTGGTACATAAAAATGTACGTCATTGCTATGGTGACCTTCCATGAGCGAGGACTACCTGCCTAGGAGACGAACGAGTATTTTATTAGTTATTTCCTTTTTAAAAACCCACTTTGTTGAGACGCGCACTAGCACTTCCACATCCTTAGCCCTTTGAGGAAGTATATACCCTACCTATTCATTAAGAAATACCTAGCTAATCTTAACTATCCTAAAACTATTACATCCTATCCCACAATTGTTACTGAAACCCGCACAACACTGTACTGGAAGCAGTCTGAAGAAAGTCTGAAGGAAGATGCAAGCACCCAGGAGGCCAGAAGCAGCAGTCAATCCTGAAGAGAAGAGTGAGACGAGTCTGCTGACGCCGTGCTCCAGGTCTGTTGGAGTTTTCCTTTCCCTTCCTCCCTGCGAGTTCCCTTTTGGTGCTGTGCGTGACGCGTCGTGAGTGTTAACCGTTGGCGTACGTTGTCGCTACTGCGAATTTATAATGTGCGTGAGTTAGCGATTTCAAGGTTTTGAGTGTCCCTTTGAGTAATGCTCTTTATAGTGTGTCTCCCGCTGGGAAGTCGTGGCGTGTGGGGAAGAGTACGTTCAGTAAGATTTTGGTCGGAACTTGCGCAGCCCGGAGCAAGAGTTTTATGCGCGTTATATATATTGGCTGGCGCCCATATTTTTCGTGTGTACAGTAAAGTGAAATTGAATTTGCCAATATAGTTTTATCAAGTTTGAGTTTTTATTGTAATGCGGTTTTAATATTAAATAACCTGTAGAGTTGTGCTCCCCAGCAGCACTCCCGTTACAATCGAAATATAAATAATATTTACATATCAGAAGTATACATTATACATATAATAATACAGGGCTCTGCATTTAAGATGCAAAAAACTTTGCCCCAGGTAAGTGCTCGCAAACTCCAAAATTTGAGCCAGTGTGTACGTTAAGCTTGAAGGGAACATATCAATATGAATACGAATATGTCAAATGTAGTAAGTTTTTGCGTTTTTGCTCCAAAAGAAATAAATATTTTAAATTTTCAAAAAACACATTGAAAAAGTGCCGTAACATATTAAAGATACGAAAAACTAATCATTTGCGTTCGGCCAATCTTACATTACCAATAACAGTAAATAGTTACCAAAAATACCATAGTAAGTGCTATGCTCACTTCACAGCTTTGCCGCCAAAATATAGAGGATATGACTTAAAAAAAGCAAGCTTCATATAAACATTTTCAACGAGATTTTCCTGACTTGAAATCTTTGATTTAAAAAGAAACGTTTATTAAAATTTTATCTAAACTTTTTTCAACTCGAGCCCAACTTAATGTAAAGCTATTATGATCGAAAATTTGTTTTTATTTACTAAGTTATTAAATACTTTTCCAAAACTGTTGGATAAAGTTTAATAATTTTCAATTAATTAAATTAGTTATTAATTAAATAAAAGTTTAATTGATAACTAAAATTCAATTATAAATTAATTTTCAAGTAATTAAATTAGTTATCAATTAAGCGAAACTTTAATTAATAACTAAATCTTTAGCTATTAATTATTAATAGGTGGTAATTTGCCAATTTCCAAACCGTGGAAGAAAAAGAAAACAGAATTTTATTTAAATAGTTCAACGGTAAACAGCTGCCCTCTTATATTGGAGGTATTACTATCGAGGAAGAGCAACAAAGTAGTACAGGTATGAATTATATTGCTCTCTACAATAAAATTAAAAAAATCTGTTATTGTTTATACGTGATAATATTATAGCTTTTTATAAATATTCTACTGCATTTCGAAATTTGTCGCATGAATATGTATTTAAAATATAAATTCTGATATGTGCGTATTTTTTATGTACTAAAACAGTATTATTTTAATTATTATTATTATCCGTTACAGCCCTAGCGGAAATCGAAAGTGCTAGAAAATACTAGTAGCTGCTAATAGCTGCAAATAACAACTTATTTCTGTCGAAATTTGGACACCAATAGCAGCTTTTAGCGGCTGCTAGCTGCTATTAGCAGTTACTAACAGTTGCTAGCACCTATTGGCAGTTTCTAGCTGTTTGGTACAAATTTTTTTAAAAACTAATTTTGTCTTGATCCCAAAATACACTGAGAAAAAAATCCAGTGGTAACTACTACAGGGAGTCAAATACAGCCTACCGGACTGTAGGCAAGTTGGCTTAACCGTAGACTCCGGTAGCTG
>JAPYZB010003085.1:0-10869 GCA_030522745.1 Eupelmus kiefferi | reverse complement strand
CGTGACAAAAGTAGATCTTTCCCTTGGGTGATTATACTGCCCTTACAAGAATATTTTTTCCTCGGCTGATTACTGCCCTCGCTTCGCTCGGGCAGTAAACGCACCCTCGTGAAAAATAATCTTGTTCGAGCAGTAAACTCACCCGCGGGAAAAATCTGCTACTTTTGCCCCTTGTTGCATAATGTACTATGATACTTATGCTTGTTTAAAAATAAATTTCTAAAATTTTTCTTCACTCTTAAATACTGCCCAGAAATCTAAGAAAAATTTTTGCGAAAAAAGTGTTTCTTTTTAGTGATTCGCAAGGCTTTGATATAAGTAATAATGATACAAGTTTTCCTTAAGTAGAAAGTATTCATAAAACTGCGGATACTTCATGAAGTAATACAGCAGAATTGAGAGTACGCGATAAAACTCGCAAAATGCAACAAAAAATTTTAACAAGAAAACGACAAAAAATCTTAATTCATGGATAGACGTTCAAGCTAAAAAAGCTCGACAGTCAGGAACGGAAGGAGTTGGTAGGAACCAGAAACCTATTGATGGCAAAATAATGGGTGAAGGATGTCCTGAAATATGTCGTTTTAAATGTCAGACTAAAATTTCGCAAGATGAAAGAAAGAATGCATTTGAACAATTTTGGAATTATGCAGATCTTACAAAGCAGCATCAATGCATTCATAATTTAATACATACCACACTGATTCAAATGAAGAAGATAATATACATTTACTTAATAAGAAACAAACAAAACACACTTTCACACTTCCAGACAAGAACGGCAAACTTATAAAAGTTTGCAAGAAAATGTTTTTAGATAACTTTGGTAATTCTTATTTCTATTCTTTCGTACTCTATCATGATCCGCAATACCAAAAGAGAACGTTATCTGAACGAATCAATTGGTTATGATCTATTTTTTTAAAAGTTTTGATTACGATAAATTTAATGTAACAATTTTTTTGAAAATGATGTATTCTTTACAAATTCCAGAAATCTATTTTTAATAAAAAAGTTTTACCAATACTACTTTATTTGTCTGATATATATCCATATACATTAAATTTTTATATTTTATAATTCTATTGCTTTCCGTAATGACTGAATAAATCAGATTTTCATGTTTTCGATAAAATGAGATTTTGAAAGGAGTTGAAATCTTACACTTAGCTTACTCATTTAAGCAGTAAAAACCTCGGTAAAAACCAATATAATCATGTCTATAACAATAAGATATACGCTTTTCTCTTGTTTTAAACTAGTCAAACGTTCGATTATTCGAAAGTTACTTGGAAAGGTTGGAAACTAGATATGTAGTAGACTTATTCGTGTTTGCGTTTTTGATTATAATTTTCATTAAAACAATAAAAAAACGTATTGCCAACTAACTATTATCTAAAAATTTAAGTAATTTTACAATCACTTTATTATTTTATACTAAGCGAAGCATTTTAAATTTTGATTTAAAAATTCTTCCTGTTTAAAATGAGTACCCGCTCGTTTTTGTATCTTAGCTAGAACCGAAGTTACGAAACTTTTCAAAATGGGTGAAATTGTCTTCAGTTAGGCAAAAGCAATAATTGAGTAATATTTATATTATTTAAAATTAATTGTCACTCCAACCTCGATGGCTCGGGGAAAACGACTTGGGCCTTGTAAAGGCCCTCGGGAGCTCTGCAGTTTATTGTTTTATGACTGCATGTGCAGTTCGCATGTCCTAACAGGCCTGGTGACGTGCCTGCTATTTTTTAGATTCTTACATTTTGTTATTTATTTATTTATTAGTTGATTACCAATAAATTTAATATAACAGTTTCATAAGAATTCAGCTTATCTTATGTTGATTACCTTATTTTCATACCTATATTGACAAAATGGGGGATGGGCAGAATCGTAAGCCTGTTAATATAACTATATATAATTTAAAATAGACGAAAGTTATATTTATTATATTGTACTTATTTGATAAATTCGAGAAGTCGATGCAGTATCTCTATTAAATATCAACTTTGCGGTAAATCGAAGAATTATATATTTCATAAAAGAGGAGCCCTTGAGTTCCTCAAAAGTGGACTTAAATCAATTTTTTAAATAACGGGCTTTTCGGCTATTATCTCGGTTATTACAAGAAGTCACATAATTCTACCATACTGATTTATGTTTCAATAAACTGCTTTCGTAAAAATCAAATATTTAAACTTATCTATTAATTGTGCACATAATTTCCGCAGCTATATCTTCTCAATGGATAAAAACAACAGATAAAAAGGCTAATCCTCTTGATGGCTATAGTGTCATTGATGCTGATAAGCGAGGAAAACATTCCAACAGACCTTTTAAAGTACCACATTAAATCTTTTCCTACTATAGATTCGCATTATTGTCGGGAAAGTACGAGTAGACAATATTTAGAAGGGCTCAGTCTAGCCAAAATGTATAGGATGTATTTAGGTTACATGAAGCAAAGAGGAGAAACGAAATACGTTTCTGAACAAAAATACCGTCAGATTTTTAATAATGAGTACAACGATGGATTTTTCGTTCCAAAAGAGACACGTAAGTATCCTCTGTAATCTGAATGACAATAATCAATATAATCATATTTAAGTCAAAGATTCTACACTATCAATAAATAAAAATGAAGTTTTTGTACCAGCTTTAAGATATAGGATCAAAGGAGCAGTATAGTCAAACAAACCTCAAGTAGTCGACCACTTTTATCGTTTTGCTCTAAAAAATAAGCTTCTAGATGAGACCCCACGAAATTAAAAGTCAAACATTTTATTATAACTTTTTAATACCCTATTTAATGCTACAGTAACTATGAAAGAACGTTAAATAAATATTTTCTAGTATATTTATAAACGAATGATCAGTTTTAACGTGATCGCTATTTTCTTAGTCTGAAGTTCACATTGTTTCGTAATTCTAATGTTTTATTCGAACACACTTATCCGTAAGATTGCATGCTAAAATTAAAATGTTTCAAATCTATTCTTTCAATATATATGTCGTCAACTCCTATTTTTGGAAATAAATTTGTTACACTTTATTACGATAATTTCTAAGTTTCAGAGCCACCAGCGATTTTTTCAATAAACGCCTAAACCTCCTTGAACCTACCATTTTTATTTTTTTTCTCATTATTCAAATGCGATTTTCAGAAGTGGACAATGAGAATCATTCGTAAACATGTCACAAAATCTTAAGGATAAAAATCAAGAAAATTATGACAATCATATAAGAAATAAAAAGCAAGCTAGGCTACTGATAAAAAGCGACAAAGAAAAAGCTACAACAGATCCTACTGTGTGTTGTGTCAATTTGGATTTACAAAAGGTGTTAACAACACCAAGGGCGCCAATCGGAGTCCTTTATTACATGTCTAAGTTGTGTGTTTGGAATTTTACCGTTTATGACATAGCAAACAGCAAGGATCTTGTTATATCTGGAATGAAACCGTTGGTTGTCGAGGAGCAAATGAAATCGTATCCTTTTTATGGAATTTCATACAAAAGAAAGTTTCTGAGGGTATCAAGGAATTGATTACACAATATGTATATTAAAGCAGCACAAGAGTTAGAAGTAGCTATCACTCATAGGTAAATGAATTTACAGATTTGTTACTATTCAAATGAATTTAAATCTTATTTTATTGGCAAAATTCTGATAGAAAATTAATATATAGTTGTTAGATTAACTGCACTGCGTACCTTTTTTAAAATACTAAAAAACAATATGATAAACGCATTCCAATGAAATACTTTATTTCTTTCCGTTTTTTTTCTTTTCTGAGAATTTGAAAATATTAATAACTATTATAAAGTAGTGAATCTACTACTAGTTGTAATAATAGTAATAAATAGTCCCCATTTGTATAATTTTTATATTATAATTTACAACTATTATGAAAAAATTTTTACACTTTTTAACAGTTTTTGAAAATTGCATCGGTTAGAGACATAATAATTCAGCTTTGTCAAGATTTTGTTAATGTCAAGTATGATTTTAGCAAGAATTATCACAAAGTAAAGATTTTTAAAAGAAAGACAAATTTTGAGGATTTACGAAATTACAGTTTAACTGAAGCATACAATGCAAACTTAGTTCTTACCGAAAAAAAAGAAAAAGATTTAAAATCTATGATGGATAAAAATCTTACTCCTGTAGTGCACCGAGACTTTTACGAAAATATTTTACGAAACTGCTTTTTGCCTACATATTATCCTATCATTATTGATTCTAAAAGTTATATTACTTGTATAAAAAATAATACATATTTATTTGATCTAAAATAGTAGATACTTTCTTTATATCTATTTTTAATTTCCTTCCCCAGATTTTAGAAATATCATCTTTTTACATACCCTCGCGAAAACTGCAGTTCTAAATTTTTTATCTTGGTGGGAAAATAAAAAATTGGCAATTAAAAGAAGAGAGCGAAGATAAAAAGAGCAGAAAGATCAAAAGAATTTCGAAGAACGCATGCTTTTTACCTAAGCTGATCTTAAAGTGATGTTATTTTAAACAATTTTTCCATTCTTTCTTTATTTCTTAAGGTACATATAAAATAACTGTCTCTGACGAAGACTAGTATGTTTGTATAAGTATACTTTAGAAAATGTAAATACATTTAGTACATGCTAAAAAAGTAATCTTAATCTAAAAATTAATGTCTTCGAGTCGTGATTTTCTTCGGGGTGAAAATCGTCTAGAGATTTTCTTCACGGTGTGAAATGAAACATGATTTTCTTTGCGGTGAAAATTTCGATGAGTTTATTTTCGTAAGAAATTTGGAACGTGATAGTCTTTGTAAGAAGCGTCGATATGTAATCTAATCTTTTAGTTTTTAACTCTGAAATTAACAAATCCTCAAACATTTTTAAACTAAAGTTTCCAGTTAATTTATTATTTCGGTTTTCTATAATTTTCTCAGATATTTTCATCTGAATTCTTCGTGTCAAATTTCCAATCGTAGAACTATTATTTTTTAACTTTGATATCTCCATTAAAAGTGTATTAAATTTTTCATTAATCCTCTCCTCAATATAGTTTTCTAATTCTACTTCATCTCTCTCATTTCGAAAGCTTTCATTTCTAAGTGATTTTTGCTTACTCACTTGTGCAATTCGCTTAGTCCTCTTAAAACCTAATGAATCGTCTCAATTTTTTTTAACCTCAACTATCTCACCTTCTTCAATGGAAGATGTCACCACCAGCTCCTGCGCAGAGGTTGAGTTTGCTCTGTCGACCAAAAACTATTACATGAACAGGCTGCTCCTTTCCTAACCAAGGGAGTCGGTGCACCTCGTCCCGACTAATCTTTGTGTTTCTCTTCGTTTTCGTAGTTCTCTGAGGCCAGTAGCTTCCTGACGCCATCGAGCTACTCAGCTTTTCAATGACGACTGGTTTTCCCCTTGTCCCACTTCTGAACAGTCAGCACGAGTCATATTAAACTTCTTTTGAATTCTTGAAATTCGATAGCGTTCGACTCTCTCTCTCTCTCTCTCTCTCTCTCTCTCTCTCTTCCTCCTCTTTCGCTCTCATGTCTCTCCTAGTATATTTACAAATGTAAGACACAAATTATTTTCATCATTTATTTTATCGGTAACTTAATTTGACAGTATTTGTTTTATATTTAATTTTAATTAATCTAGACCTAGGTCACAAAGATATTTAAATTACCGCTCTAAGACGTAAGTTCTATAAGTTATGCTAGGAAGGTATATCTCAATATAAACTACACGTGTTGCACTCTGGTAAATAAATAAATTATATTAAATTGTATTATTCTTACTAAATTTATTTAAATTAAAGAAAAGCTACTGCACACTAAGTTATACTTTGAAGTTTTATTTCTATTCTCATAACTTGTAGACTATTGTAAACGTTATAATTTTCCGATCCAAAGGTCAATTCGGGTTGCTCGACTCAGGGGTAGAGTATTAAGTCAAACAGTGTTCCGAAAATGGCAAATTAAGAATTAATAATTAAATAATTGACGATTTAATTATCAATTAAACTTTCGTTTAATTGATAATTGAAAATCAATTATCAATCAAAAATTCATTTAATTGATAACTTGTCACGCACGGCCCGAGATTAGAACCGTGGTGATTTGCTAGATAGATTTTACACAAAAATCACAAAGCTAGATAGTTAAAATACAGGTAGGTGTTTAATTTCTTACTTCGAATGATACACAAAAATGGGCGCCAGCCGCGTCACCTAGGCCACGCGGCCACCTAACTAACTCCCGGAGAACACGCTTGACTCTATACACTATGGATTCTAAAAGGTCGCTTGAAAGAAGGCTCGAACACAAAAAACGCGGGCACAAACACTAGCTGGAGCACTGGAGGGAGGATGAAACTATATATGATGTGGAGAAAGACCAGCACGCGGCACTCACTTTTGCAGATTCTCGCTCTATATTCAATCTGGAGACTCGTTCGGCTCGGAGGGCGGCTACCCGTCGCTCCACAATTCGCCCTCTACAAAACGATTGCCTCGCTGCCGCCTCCGTCCAACACACGATCTCGCGCGTACAATTGAAAAAAAGCAAAGAAGAAGCGTTCCTCGCTATGAACTATGCTTCAAACCTATATCTCTTTACTTTCGCGTTGCCGCACACGGAATAGCGCGCTCTCTTTCTCTTCCTCTTCCTCGCTGCTTGAGAGTGCTTGTTGCGCCGCGCCTAACCTGCCTGACGGCGCTTGGCGCTCGCGCGCATGTTTTTCGTATTCGAATATCATGCGCGCGCAACTTGTCGTGGTTGAGTTTTCGCTGGAGGTGTTCTCTTGGTGGCTCGATGTCGTGGTCCCGGAGATGATGCGATGACAACATGGACAAACTACAGGGGGGGGGGGGGGTACGCCCCAGCTAGATAGAGCAGGTAAGTATACATTCTATATTAAATATTTACTAATTTAGGCTAAGTAGTTATAGAGTGCGAGCAAGCTCCCCACGGATTCCGTGTGTGGGCTTCTAATCTAATCTATTTCTGTTTCAGGGCTCGCTCATCTGTAACTGGCACTAACTGCCACGTTACAAACTAATTTCAATTAAATGAATGTTCCATTGACAATTAATTTTTAATTATCAATTAAACAAAAGTTTAACCCCCAATTGACACTGGATGCAATTGACAATGTCCACTGGACCCCACGCCATTTTTAGTCTTATAAATTTAGATGATCTCGCTAAAAATAGGGCTTGGCACGCCCTCTACCTGTAGGTCAGATGGTAGACTACCTGTTTTTTACCTATTTTTTATTAAAATGTACTATTTCAAGCATACACTGTTAAATTTTTAGCTTAAAATATTAAAAATTGCGGCTCATTTTTGCAAAAATGTCATTTTTTCACTTTTTTTAATAGTTTTTTTTAGCATGTAACAATTAAAATTTAAACATTATTATGCATTCGATCTCTATTTAACACATTAAAATATGTTACAAAAAATTGTCAAATAAAAATATTAAGAATTTGAGGAATAATAAACGTTTTTCGGCATAGGGTCCAACAGACCCCATGTGGCAGTTACGTGATTTTTTTGAAGTGTGTCAATTGAGGGTTAATTGATAATTCACTTTTAATTATCAATTAAACAAAAGTTAATTGATAATTAAAAATTAATTGTCAATGGAACATTTATTTAATTAAAATTAGTTATTAATTAAATGAATTTTTTATTGATAATTGATTTTCAATTATCAATTAGACTTTTGTTTAATCGATAATTAAAACTTAATTATTAATTAAACTTTCATTTAATTTAATACTTAATAATATTTTCAACTATTTCATCAATTTGCTAAATTAATATATAAGTCTAAATAAATAAATGTGTAAATCGACTTATAGCCAGAATTATTAATTTATCTGAGCGTTGTTGAAAAAGATCCTGCTTTTTGCACCGATCAGCAGAGACTCACTTTGACGAATAAGCCAAGAAACCTACGAAAAAAGGGTCGTTTCGGGACATAATTAGCACCCGGAAACCGACTATGCAGTTATGTCCGGGACAGTGCCTGGATTATTTGGTATACGTTTTCCATTCCTGATTTTTAGTAGTAAAAAAGTTATTAACAAAGAACTGAAAAAAAAACCGCATTTTTTTTAGTTTTTTGCTTGTAACACATTAACTATTGAAGCAATGTTTTTTAGTTCCAATAGACAAATTGTAAAGTATTAAAATACGGACAAAACGAGCTATAAACCGACCTGATCGGAAAATTTGAAATCGAGAAAATTTGGAAATACGGGGAAAGTTTTCATTTTTTTCAAACATTTATATCTCCGTCATTTTTTAAAATTCAGAGCTGAAACTTTGCCAATAAATAGGCTTCTGCATGCACTTAATGTGTGCAAAAGATAGATACTATCGGGCAAGTAGTTTTTGCACAATTGCAATTGACATTCTATATTGAGTTTTTCCGTTTATTTCTTCTTGCTCGGGAGGTAGTCCGATTTTAATTTTTTAAACAATTTTTAAAAGTAATCGGCAAGTACTAAAAAACGTCTATTTCAGATTTGCGTAAAAATGTTGGGAAATGGGTGAAAAATGCTTCCAAACATGTCCCGAAACCAGCCTGCGCGCGAAATTGGTCATAAAGTGGGGAGAGCGGCCTCCGCGGAGCGTAGTATATATAGTAATAGTGGCTTGTTTAGCGCACGCTTCCCCTCAGTTCGTGCTCGCAGGCCGCTCTCCCCACTCCACGACCATTTTCGCGCGCAGGCCGGTTTCGGACCATGTTTGGAAGCATTTTTCACCCATTTCCCAATATTTCTACGAAAATCTGAGATAGACGTTTTTTATTATTTGCCGATTACTTTCAAAAGCCGTTTAAAAAATTCAAATCGGACTACCTCCCGAGCAAGAGGAAACAAATGGAAAAAAGTCAAAATAGAATGTCAATTGTAATTGTGCAAAAACTATTTGCGCGATAGCATCTATCTTTTGCACACATAAAGTCTATGCAAAGGCCTACTCATTTGCAAAGTTTCAGCTCGCATTTTAAAAAAATAACGGAGATATGAATATTTGAAAAAATCGAAAAATTTCCCTGTTTATCCAAATTTTCTCGATTTCTAATTTTCCGATCAGATTGGTTTATAGCTCTTTTTTCCGTACTTTAATACTCTACAATTTGTCCATTGGAACTAAAAAAAATTGCTGCAATAGTTAATGTGTGTTTTTTGTTACAAACAAAAAACTAAAAAAAATGCTTTTGTTTCAGTTTTTTGTTAATAACTTTTTTACTACTAAAAATCAGGAGTGGAAAACATATACCAAATAATCCAGGCACTGTTCCGAACATAACTGCATACTTGGTTTCAGGGTGCTAATTATGTCATAAAAAACTTAGTTTGCTTGGCCTAGAAAGAAAACGAGTCAGTGCTCCCGAAAGATATCGAGCCACCGACAGGTGGTCAAAGGGTAGAGATCAATTTCATCGCTCTCTCATTCTCTCAACAAATCTAATTCATTTCAATAAGATACTAAACATATCTCAAATATATGCATGCATAAATACAAAAAAACGATTCTAATATCAAAAAACTAGGAATCTATCTCTTATGTTTAATGTAACATTTAACTAGAAATATAAATAAATTGATCATTGAAACATGACAACGTTAAAAACTTTTCTTTTATTAAGCCAACGTGTAGGGACGCAGAACAAATTTTACGGATGCCATAGCTACAACAATAAAGTTACATAATTTAGCTTTTTGTAAAAAAGTCATAAAATATACTTTTTTAGCTATGACCTGATGCTGAATTAATCCTAAATTTCCACTTGTCTTTAATCAAATCTTTAAATGAATTAAATTTTTTTTTTAACGTTCATACAGTATAGAAAGAGTACCATTTCAATGAATAAGCCGCAAATTTTACAGGAAAAGGTTTCTATAAACACTCATTTTTTTAAAACTGTTGTAAATATTGCACGTGACTCAATAGAAAGCTTGTCGTTGAGTCGGAGGTTAATTAAGAATCAATAGAATAGTAAGACATAATAAAATGATTCTTACTTTGCCTTTTTACCAGCATACTTATAATTTTACTAAATAATTTCAATCACTAAATGAAATTTAAAAAATCAAAAACGATATTCGATAATTCTGTAAGATAAATCTGTTTTAGATCGTTAAGTAAAACATATAAAATTGCTATTTTACCTTATTGCCGATATTTCTAAAATTTTACTAAATAATTACAATAGCAGAAATTAAAAAAAAACTCATGTTTTTTAATATTTATTCAAACAATGTTTGGTTAAATTTTCAGACAATTTTATAAATTAATTTTGGAGATATTTTATTCTCGTGGTTGTTTGCATTTTTAATACAAAAATACAAAAATCTCCACAATTAATTAAGATAAATGTTTAAAAATTGAACATTTTTATGAAGTATATTTAAAACTGTCAAGAGATTTTAAAATTTTTCTTATTACTGAAATTATTTAGTAAGAATATAGGGATGTCGATGAGAAAATGAGATAAGAATCATGTTGATTATTTCCCGTCATTTTTGTGTCTTAATTTCTCAAACAAAATCGTTTTCTGTAATGTTTACTAACAAGAAGAGTACCCAGTCTCCGGAGAAGGGATCCCGATGAAACTTTTAGACTGTATTCTATGCGATAAAAAAAAATTCACGTGTTTTGCCGTTTTGTTCAATGGGCTTTTGTTTTAAAGATATAGCACAACAAAGGTTTTAATTATTTAACTTTTTTTAGCTATATCTCAAATTGATGATCTTCACTCGTAAGACAAAATTCTTTCTCTGCATAATTTTTCAGCCATGTAACAGTATATTTTCAATCATTATAGTGAAAATATATCCCATTTTCATTAA
>JAPYZB010003084.1:0-10869 GCA_030522745.1 Eupelmus kiefferi | reverse complement strand
TTGGCTAGTTGGGATGCCGCGTTTTTGCCAGGCAAGTTTGCGGGACTTGGAGTTTATTTGGCCGGGTTGTATATGGGGTAATTTGGATTTTTGCGAGGGGTTTGCTAATGACGGTAAAATCGATGTCGAAATTATGATATGCTCGTAATGTGTGTGGCTTTTGTAAAATTTACTACTTAATTTAAAGCTTTTATAGTTTATATTGTAAGTATAAATAGACAGTTACTTGAAATAGATTTTCCTTAAAAACATTTTCTGAAACAATCATTATATAAGTCATCAATATAATAACGAAAGCTCGACATAATTAACTTTTCGTTTCATAAATTCCGACATTTCGTCACGTATATATATTTTGTCCGCAAAGCCCAAAACCACATCCCATAAAGTTTAAGTACCTTTCCGCAAATAACACACCTGGTCTTCATCGCCGTGCACTGTATACAGTCAACTTAAACGAGATCCATATCGCCCAACAAAACACGACTTTGTACTCGTAAATACACGTGTGCGCATGCTGCACCAAGTAGTAACCTATGTCTATGAAAAATGTTGCTGACAGCGCTCGCGTAATTGAATAACTCGTTGATTGCACTGTAGAAAAAATTAATCTTAAATGTATATATACAATACAACTATTTTACTTTTTTTAATTGCCCTAGCTTTACCTTTTACTATATCAATAAAATAAAATAATATTTATAAGTAAATCTTCATTTACCGTTTCTATAATAACATCAGACAAATTGATTAAATTATTAAAGATTAATTCAAATAATTTAAGTATAAATCTACTAATTACAGCAGGAAGATAATTATAAATACTCAACTGACATACAATTGGTTCGGACCTTTAATTTGAAAATCATTAAATTTTGATCAATTAATTAAATAAAACTTGATGCGAAATAAATTCTCTTCAAACGAAAACGAATCATCATTACAGTTTATAAAAATTTACAGTCAATCTTTAATTTTAATCCCTATAACAAGCAATAAAGTCAATTATCCAATTAACCCAAATCGGCCTTACAAAACAATTACCCGAATTTCATCCCATTAAAGCGAAAAGTCGAGAGGCCAGTCCTCGGCGAATCGAAGCTCCCCGGCCCCCAGAGAATAAAATCACCGTTGAATCCAGCAACAACAAAGTCAAACTAACGACTTAATCTTGCAAGAGCCCAAGGATCGATCGTCCCCGGAGCACACGCAAAAAAAGCGCTCGCTCGGTCTTACATTTGGCTCGAGGCTCGCTCCCCGTGAAAAATGTCCCACCCATTAAGGCGATGGGTCCAAGGAACGATAAAATGCCCGTCTCGCTGCTCCTCGCGACGGTATAACCGAATCCGCGGCGACGACGGCGGCGGACAAGTGGCGCCGAGGTTACTTCGTCAACATTACAATCTCGTTAGCCGAGCGCTTTCCTCTCCTCTGCGGACTCTCGAACAGAGAGCAGAAGCTTGCGAGGGAGAGAGAGAAAGCTGGGCCGGGGAATTGTGCAACTTCGGTATTTATCGCCCCGACGACTTAGAATTAGAGGGACTTGAGGGAACTTCATTTTGCGTATACAGCGATTAGAAAGTTCGGAGCTTATGGCTCGCGCCAAGGGCTGGGGGGAGGGCGAGCAGGCCTGGGCTTTGTCGAATAATTACGAGATAACGCGGAAAACGAGGCCGTAAACTCTAATCCTTTCGCCGTCATGTTTATTGCCGCGAGCTTCCGCTTTTTCTTGCGACGGGCGAGCTTCCTCGTTTCTTGACGGGTTTCGATTCGACGGGGGAGATAAGCCGGCGAAGTTTCGAAACGTTAAGTTTTAATGAGCTTTTTGAGCGAGCGGCTCGGATTTCGGTGGCCCCCGTGAAATGCTGATTTTTCGTAAAATAAAAGCCCGTGTGTACAGGGAAAGGGCGTAAACGTGAATGTCGCCGAATACACGCGGGCCGGGAAGCAATAGTTTAGCTTCGAGCGGAAATCGCTGGAAAGCGTGCTGTTTACGTATCGTACGTGCTTGTAAAAGTTCGCATCTGTATTTGTTTTTATGTTTCAAATATTCTCTCGGATGAAAAGTTATTCCGGTTTAAATGACAAGCCAAGCGTATGACAGCGGAAAACCTGTTGTTAATTTGAATAGCGAATGCAATATTTTTTTATCATGATTTGCGGATCTTTTTTGAAAGATTTTTGGCGTTTTAAAATGTAAAGTTTAGATAATGCAATATTTTTACGTTGATTTAATTATTAAATTTTGTTTAAATTAATGAAAATTTTCAAAATTATTTTTTATAATTATATAAACGAAATTCTAAATTTAAAATTTTAAAAAATTAAGCATTTTTAGTAACATGACGAAAACCAAATCCACGGGTATTTGATGAAGCTGCAGTGAATACAAAATAACAAAATTGGACCGAGTTCAATTTTCACGAAATGAAAATTCCGAAATCCACTTCAGAATTTAGTAATTTCAAATTTACAAGGTAAATCAACAAGTTGAAAACCAATTTGAACTTTAAAATAACAAAAAATAAATAAATAAATATAAACGTATATACGTTACTGCATATGCTATTATAAGATTAAAAATAATTTTAATATTTTTTAACTCACCTTTGATCCTTGATATTGTTTCGAGAACAATTTTCCACTAGAGATTCAATAACTTCGAAGCACAATTTTCATTTCGCTTTTGCCGTACCAAAAAAATTTAAAATTGATCTCTGTACAGTTAAAGCAACATTCATGAAGCGAATGCAAAAAATCTCTAATATATTTACTCCACTGTCTCTTTCTCTTCAGCGTGTCACATTTCTATTAGGTTCTCCATACTTCAAAGAGATGCTTTTACTTAGACTCGCACGTAGCTAGAAGAGAACTTGCGCGTGTCAAAGGCCGCGACGTCGTTGCGTTCAGCTGCTCCGTCACGGATAAAGAGTGAGCCGCAAAGAAGGAAGGGATTGAGATAGATAGATGGAGAGAGAAAGAAAACGGGAAAAGGCCAAAGCTTCTTCCTTCGCTCTTTTGTATTTTTGCATCTCCGTGAGCACGCCAGACGTGACGTCGGAATTCCCACCCTACATCGTCATCATGCGCAACCTGTGCATCTCTTCCCCCCCCCCTCTCTCTCTTTCTCTCTCTCTCTCTCTCTTTCTCTATCTTTGCCTTTGCAATGAAATAAATTTAAAATAGAGAGAGAGAGAGAGAGAGAGAGAGAGAGAGAGAACGTCGGATGCATCGAATGTTTCGTCGGGATTGACGTCTCGCGAGATAAATCTGAGCTGAGACGCGTATGTGTGGGTGGCTGGATTGCAGAGCTCTGTTTGAGAGTGGCTGCGGAATTTCTGATTTTATTAAGGTACGGCTTTGCGCGTGGGGTGGAGGCAGAACAGGGGGGAATAAGGAAAATTTCAAATATATTGGAGCTGATGATGCGGGGATTGTAGCAGAATATTTGGCCGGCCGATAAAATGAAAAATGCGGGTAACTTGAGCGAAGTGGCTTTAGTTGGAGCTAGATGTGGATTTTCAATAGATGGATGCCAATAATATTTTTTTCATTGTTACGGAAATAAGCTGAAAGGTCGATGTAATAAATAATTCTCATGTGCAGCAATGTAAGCATCAGTAAATTTGAATAGTTCAATATTACAAATTATGGAGTCAATATTACAGGAACTGATAATTTGTTTTAAACAAATTGACGATATAACGAAAACAGCAATCAAAATCAGTAGTAACAGATATCGAATTTATTTCATATAAAATATAGGATCGATTATTGCATTTAAATAATTGTAAATATGATTTACAATCTATACGTACAAAAATCTACAAAATATAAAAAACAAAACAAATTGTTGTTATAAATCACATAAAGCGAGAATTATTATGATAGAGATACGAAAGTACTAGCATTTTACGAGCTGCCACTGGTAGGAAATATCGCTTGCATTATTACTGTCCGATAACGTGTTGGTGTTTTGCCGTGCTAGAAAGATGCGCGCTTATTTGCTTTTTTTATTTCGCTCAAATATATACGTAAGGCAGTAAAATTTTATGAGTAACGACGTTTTAAAATGGACAGCAAATGCGTGCATTACAGCGGTTTTATTTCTTACGCATTATATTCACGTACACATACTTTTCAAGCATTTGTTTATTTACTTAAAAAATTATGTGATATCAAAATATTGGGATACATCAATCAATTCATCAAAGAATAGTGTACTAAAAAAAATTTGATAATCCATAAAAATTATCTATAACAAAAATAAAACTTTTTAAATAAAAATTTTTGTCTTGATAACATGTATTATTAAAATATTTTATTAAATTTATTTACGCAACTTTTTATTTTAATTTAATCTGAATGATTTATGATAGCTAATACCTTCGACAAAAGATTAGCCAAAAAATTACAGGAAATATAAATTTTCAATGAAATAAAACGGTCAAGAGGACAGCACGCAAAATTATTTTTTCACGCGAAGTTTTTAAACCAGCTGAAGTCGCCATTACGTGTATTTTACATTTTATACATGAAAGCATTAAACAAATTCGACCAATGTGCCTTGGGGAATCGATAAATTTTCTGATTTCACTAGGGAGTTATTGCTCTGCACAGCTGCAAACTCAATTTCGTAACGAGTTAAAATCTTTCGTTTATCTTGGTCCGATGTTTTTTTTAGTCTACACAATTTCAAATTAATTAGAAAAAACTCAATGCTACAATAATTCTTTTCTACATACAGCTATCGAAATTAAACATCTAAACTCGTATGTTTCACAAAACAAAATATGCAAATTTTTAAAATTTCCAAATTATTCTTTTTAAATAGAGTTATTTATTAAAGTAAAATAAAAACTTCTTCTTTAAAATACAAGATAAAGACAAATAAATTTCTTTATTACCAAACTAAAACCAGCTCAGTGTGTTTTGTTGAAATTCATCCATTTCAAATTGTAGAAACAAAATGAAACTCAAAGACAAGCAGAAAGTTTGGAGCTCTCTTCAAATTTCAAATTCAAACCAAAAAACACTCTCGGCCCTTGCTTGTTTCGAAAACAGAGCTCCCCGGTATTAAGAAAATCATTTGCGTTTGCGCTGCAAAAAGCCGGGGCGGATGCTGCACAGTCAAAGAGAGCAAACACATCTCGAGGCGCCGGCACAAAAGCCTCGATTACAACTTCGCTGATTACAGTTCTCGTGGCGCGCGAAACAGGCTCAAGACAAACGAAAAGTAAAATAAAGAGCAGCCGCAATCGGCGCCCCTTTGACAAGAGCTAGCCAAAGTGCAATCGCAGCGGGTGGCACTGCCAGAAGCCATAACTATTGCAAGTATGCAAGGCCGCAGTGAGCCGCGCGCTCCAAAGTATTTACGGAGTGAACAATCGATATACAGAGGCCATGGAATGATATAGATTGGAACAACGCCGAGGGAATAGAATGGAGTTTTGGGTACGATTATTTAAAGTTTGAACTGACTTAGTGAACGTGGAGATTTATGGACTTGGAGTGTGAAATAGATTAAGTGTACTTATTTTTGATTTTATTCATTGAGATATTATAATTTGAGTACTGAAAATATTAAAACCTGAGCAAGATAGTCCGATCAATTATATTAGTGCTACTAAAACTTTCCATGAAGAGGCAAACTTAATGTTTGAATTTGAATTTAATTATTATCAACGCATCATCATCTTTTAAATAAAACTGTAGTTGCCAAAAAGATTTATTTATGACATTCATAATCTTTTTTAACGTCCAACCAGTAAACTCAACACATTCAATCGCCAGCTTTTACTGATTTTAAAATCTCCATTCAAACGATCGCCTCTTTAACAACCACATTCCAAGCGCCAACCGATGACTTCCTCAACCCCCTGAACCACCCCAACGCACGCTTCCAAACTCCCCCAATCCCATTAAAACAAGACCGCAGCGTTACCCCGCTCCCGCTTCTCCTCCATCTTCACAATGACACGCGATCGAGGCGAAAATCCGCGCGATCAATCGCTCGGTCAGCCGTCGAAATACACCGCCCCTCGGCCCTTCACCCACACATACTTACTCTACGCAGCGCTACGCTCTTGCAATCTCCGCTGCATCCCTCTCCTGAGACCCTCGTCGCCGGAGGTTAAACAGCGGCTTACGCGACCGCACAACGGTTGCTCCGCAGGGCGGATACATATATATATCGGGAGTGCAGTAAACGGTTAAACTATCGGAGAGATGTTTCACGCTGGCGCGCTGCGCTGCACAGCCATCGACGTGTCGCTCGAGGCCCATCGATCGAACTCGCTAGCCGTCGAACCTTTGTGTCAAGAACACCCCCAACCCTACCCCCATCGGAAATCCGGCGAAGAGCGCTCTCCCCGGTACAGGCGCTCGTTCTCCCTCTCGTGTTCGCCCTCTCGCCCTCTGTAGAGTCCTATACAGCTCTTCGTCTTTCTCTCGCTTTGCCCTGAGAGTGTAGTGCGCGACTCTCTGGAGTGGCGTTCAACCGCCGCACGCGAAGCTCCGCGCACTCGGGTCAAGTCGTATACGCCGGCTTCTCATTTGCCTTGTTCGTTCGGGCGCAGAGTAGCTGCTTCTTGGGGCCCTTTCTTTTTGTGACTTTCGGCGAGAAGTCTGCGTTTGTCTTGGAGGCTTGATCTGTGATCTGTGTACGGCTGGACACCGAAATTTAATTAAAAGATTAACGCGAGATTGACGTTTGCTTTTTTCTGCATTTTGGATTTAGTAAGTAGATAAGTGACAGGTGTGGTAAGACGAAACGATCCTCTAAGGATTTTCGGCTTATATCCTTGTACTTAGCGCCACTTGGTAGACATTTTAATTATAATTGGTAAACAAATGCTTGAACAAGTTAATCAAGAATTTCTTAAATTCTTAATCTATAAATTTAGTTTACTTTCCTTAGATTTAATCGTTATTTTATCAATCTTCAGACCAGTTTTAAGATTAAATAATAACTTTATTCTTTTGAAAAATTAGTTGTACTTTCATAAAATTAATATTAAACAAATGGATTATTAATAATTTGATGTGCGATACTAGATTCTTTTACTTTTTATTCTACTCCATTATAAATCTTCATTAAGTTTGAATTTTTTATCTAGGTGTATTAATCTATAGAATAGCTTCATCGATAAGTCAAGTGTTAACAATGTTCATTTATTAAAAATACTTGTAGAACATTTCAATTAAACGTGGATAATTAAATTTATTAATTCAACTTCATTGAAACTTAATTAAAAATTTCTTGTTTTTCTATACAAAAATATAATTTATCTATATTACTAATTTATTGTTATATAAATTTTTTATTTCTGCAAGTTTATACTTGTATATTTCACATTTGTTTTATTTTCAAAAAGTATATGCATATTTTATATATTTTACATATATATAACTTCATTCAGTCCGGCAATTATAATTTTACCAAGTAAATAAACAAATAACAAATATTGACCAAAACGGTAATTATGATGATTATGTAAAAAAAAAGTTAGAACATCGAAAAATTAAACAATACCCAAAAATGTACAATACCCAAAAAGACTACTTTAATTCTTCAGTGTCCATTTGCTTCTCTTATATTTTTTAAATATCTTTTTTTGCTTTTATTAAAAGAAAAGATAAATAAGTGGCAGCACTTTGATATTTTCTGATTTTTCACTATCTCTTTGCTGTGTGTCTCTCGCCAACATTTCTTTCAGCCATACAGCTATTCGTTGGCGCGCCAGCTTCAAAAAATTACTTCGGTCCTGGATTCTCAATAATGTAGGATGGGACATCCACATTGCTGAGAGAAAGAGCACTGTACATAGATACAATGTATATATATTAGCGTTGCGCTCTAGTGGGTGATATTTATTGCTACTGCAACACAAAGGATCCGCTTTATTTGAGCGTAAAATTGCTCTATATTGGATTCATTTTTTTTTTCATTTGACGCCGATGGCATATCGGATTTTTTCGTATCAAAGAAATCCTAATATACGGTACGCGAAAGCCTTAGTTCTCATACGGGAACACTTTATGTTTACTGCACGTGGCTGAATATATGCATCGCTGTAATGCTAAAATATTACAGAGATTTTTACAGTGCGTAACTTTATTTTCTTGGGATAAAACAGGTAAACAAAATAGTTCAATATGTTAATTTAAAAGGTAATGTAATAATTAAATATAGTCATTAAACGACATAAAACTTTTGATTGCTACTATATCTATTTCATAAACTCTCACTTATAAAATATAGCGATAATAATAAGTTCCCCACAGATAAAAATTAACATACATGAGTACACAGATTTGCTACATAAAAAATTACTTTATCTCTAAAATTAGAAAAACATCTGAAGTAAATACTGAAACAAGAAATCGATATTAAAATTTCAAACTCATGCATTAAAATTGACTGAAACATTTAAAAAATTCTATATAATGCGCACAGTTATCCACCAAAATACTATCTCCGTCTCCCGCATTCAGTTCTTCAATAAATTTAAAAAATAATTTGTATGCACACCAACTCTATAAGTCCCCCAATCTCTGCTAAAAAAATCGCTCTTTTCGGCACACATTGCTTATTCCACCTCTCTCCCGATTTCCCGCCCCCTCGTCTCATTGATCTTCCTTTTCTCCACCCTTTTCTCTCACTCCCAACTCCGCGCGTGCAGCAGCGCTAAGACCCGTTTTCATGTGGCTGCCACCTCTGCAGCAGTAGCACGCCACACGGGGATTGAGTTTATATCTTCAGGGCGCCCGAGTGTATCGTAGCCCGCGTGCGCCGGATTTCACTCGTGGAATGTACACGCTGTGCGCGCGCTCTTCCGTCCGATTTCTCGCAGATGCCGGTTTCTTTTTATTGGCGTACAGCTCGAAAGCGCGAGTGCATAAAAAGAGGAAGAAAGCGAGCATATAGGAGCGACCGAGGGAAGGATAAAAAAACGTCGCGACGCAGCTTAGCAACAAAGCCGTCCGACTAAAACCAACTCGACAAAAATATCGCGCTGAACTAGCTTCAAAGGTAGGTGGACTCGCTTTGTGTGCGAGTTTGCGATGATGCGTGCTTAATCAATTATGCAAAGTGCTTTTTGAAGCGCGACCAAATCGAGACTGCGGTGTATAATGCATCTTTTGGAGTCACGATACGTTAAGACAGCTGGTTTACAAAAACAGTGATTCAGAAATGACTCTTATGATGTTAAAAGAGTGTAAACGGCAGTGTGTAGCTTTCAGATGTAAATTCAATCTCATTCGTATAAAAAAAAGTTTATTCTTAACAATAAAATTTTAGAACACGAAAACGATAGCTTGGCTGGGTTCGATCGGTATGCGAAGTAGAACTTGACGGTGATTAGTAAGTACTTTTACCGAATAATTGCATGGAAACTTAGTGTAAAACTAATCTGAAATAATTTTTTCATCTTGAAGCACGTGAGTCATAGAAAGATTACTTGATCTAAGTAAATCACACAAACCAGTGCTTAAAAGCACCGTTGTGGCCGATCTAAGGATCTATCTATATATAGTCCATGCAGATAATGCCTACTGGAACACTTTCCTTGGCCTGATCACGTAACTTTGTCTGATCAGATTAATAATGGTCTGAAAAAATTCACTATAGAAATAAAAATATGTTTCTAATAGCATTAGATACTTAGGCGCTAATGATTCAATTACGACAGGTAGAATAAGTTTGCATTGTCCGATTCACGTTTGTGTTATCAAACCACTAAACACTCCGTGAGAATCTCCGGACTTGTAAGTTTCTGCCTGGTAACGGCAGAATTCACTACGATCGGTGGTTCATCTATTGATCAGTGTTTACGCAAGAAACCATAGTCGACAATGGGAGTGCACAGTCATAATATGTACATGTCCATTGCCAAAGCATATTATCTTACCACGAATGGCGCGACTCTATTGCACTCCGCTGACACTGTAACTTCCCTTTAGTCATTGCAAATATTTAGGTGGCATTGACACAATTATGGACTTACTCCTACTTCAAACGTGAAAGTCAGTCTTGCGTGCTCACTGATCCTTCAAGGACTTGTTGCCTAGGTTTCCTTGTATTGCCTACAGGATGTTCTGATAATCTAATTTATTCGTCGTTGAAGGCAGCACGATCACGAGCTACGTTTTGTTACTACACTATCTTTGCTTTTAATGCACCAAGGTCTAGTTGCAATTAATTCTAAAAATATTACAACCGAAATATTGCCTCACATTACACCTCCCTCTAACAACACATTTATTCATTTTTATGAAAGAAGTAATTTATTTTTGCACGACAATTAATGAATAAACAAATATTTTCAGGTAACCTGCATCTTCATTTAGTATTGCAATTATCACATATTATAGGAAGAATTCCACGTTTTTTTGACATATGTTACTTAAAAGGAGAGGACCAGGGATTCAGATCATGGATCTTGCTGAAACTTTTTCAGGGCTTTCTTTGGCCAATATAAGAAGTCTCATGTCTCAGGGTTTTATTAAATAGGCCTTAAAACTCGAATTATGGATGAACTTACTAGGAGAGGCCCAGGCTTCCGAATCATGGATTTTCCTCAAACTTTGGGATATGATTCTAGGTAGCAAAATATGAAAAAAAAAAAACAACTTTTAGACTCTAACGCTTTAAGTACATTTTCGTTGTTTAACTTTAAACTGTTATAACTTTTGGCGGGAGGGGACAATATTTTTCCACACGGCGTGTGGGAAGTTCGTTTTCCCGCACGAGAAAGCGTGCGGGAAAATGAACTTCCCACACCTTGTATGAAAAAATAAGGTACGTAACACGTGCAGGAAGTAGGTGATCTCGCACGGGTGTTTTTATCACCCTCGCTTCGCTCG
>JAPYZB010003083.1:0-11939 GCA_030522745.1 Eupelmus kiefferi | reverse complement strand
AAAAAATTTATATTAATAAAAGCTATGATATACTATTTTAAATAGTAATAAATGTTTTATTCATTTTCAGTGATTTCAACTCAGGCTGGCCCCCTTAATTATTAGGGTTATTTTGTCAAACGTTATATTTATAATTATCACGGTTTCGAATAAGTTCTAAATCTATATTTATACTTTTTCTTAAACCCTCTTTTATCATTTTACAAAATCTACAGATTTGAGCTAAAACTATCAATGAAGCCTAAAGCACAATGTAGCTCTAAATTATCCTCTATAAAAAGAGCTAATGCAAAATAAACTTAATACAATTGACCGCTAACATTTAAAATAAAATTATTAGTTTCCTAACTTATCTAAATCATTGAATCATTGAATATATCAATCAATGCACACCAAATTTTGTACGTTCAGAAGTGTTCAATAAGTACGTAACGAAAACAGAAGAAAGTTGTGTAAGAAATTCTTGCGGAAAATCCATTACCGTGTAGTAGATAGCACCAATCTTATTAATAAATTTATGAGCACCCAGTGTGTTATCAACATCAAAATCATCATAATGAAACATGAATGGTACAACGAATTTGTTAAGAAAAACTTTTTTTTATTCCTAACCATAAACTACCTTGACCAATGTGGACAATCTACTTTCATAACTTCATCATATTCAAAATAATATTCTCATTCTGAGATATTTTACATTCTTTAATTAGATTATTACAACAATGTTAATATTGTAAATGACTAAGAAATATTTCTTGTGATAACACACATTGACATTAAAAAAAAATTAATATTTTTAATTTTTTTTATTTTTAATTTAAATTTAGAATATCATTTATAATCTAATTTTTGATGGATTTAGTACATTTCGATACTAGTGCAAAAAAGTGATTTGAGCCTCGTTCAAAATAGTCATTTTCGATACAAGTGCGAGAAAGTGATTTTAACCTCGTGTAGACTTTTGCGTTCGAGCGGAGCGAGCTCGATTTCGCGCACGCACGCATAAAAAAGCGTATTCCAAATCCCGCTTTGCGCACGTCGTATCAAAAAATACGGTTAGATATATGAGCGGGGTTTTTGGGCAGAATATGTTAACAGAATCTGCCCACTGAACATAAAATTCAGGATATTCTGGGCAAATTATAGTCAAATTTTCTACCAGGGTAGTTTCAAGTGGATTGCTTCTAGAAAGAAGAGGTATTTTGCTAGAAGCAAAACGATTTTCCGCTAGAAGCAAGAATCTTAAATGTTATTTTTGAGAATATTTCCACTTCCTGGAAATGGATGTTCACTGAGGCAAAAAATTCCCGACAATCGCATTTGTCTTATCGCAACCAGAATACATTTTTCTCCGTTGGTTACAATAAAAAAAATCCGCTTATTTCTAGTATAGAATAATAACTAATATATTTTTTGAATTCAATATTATCGCAATAACGAGTGCTTCGAAATTATAATGGTAGAAATTGTAATAAATTTTTTTGTTTAAAAAATCTATCGTATTTCACTCACTAATACTCTCACTAATGAACATTCGCTATTCTTTTAGAATTTGCAGTAAAAATACTTGAATCAAATGGAAATTTTTTTAAGCTCATTGAGAATTTTTATAAGTAATATAATTCGGCAAGATATCTTCTTAGATCTGGAACATTTATTTATTAGATTATTTCTACTTCAAACAGCTTTATTTTTGCAATAAACGGAGCATAGTCAACTGAATTTGTCTTTTTGCACCCAGAATACATTTTTATTAGTGAAGTAATTTGATTTTCAAATTTACAATCGGAAAAATATATTCTGGACGCAAGTGAAATCCATTTGCTTTAAAATGTTTTGATACAAGTGGAAATATGCATTTAAAAATGACGATGCTGATTCTTGCTTCTAACGAAAAATCCTCTTCCTACTAGAAGAAACCTCATCCTCCTAGAGTCGTTCATTTAAAGGTTCTAAAATTATTTATTACCTAGAAATTAAATATGAACAATAATAGTCTAATAATAGTCTATTAATTCAAATATGAATCGGCTTGAATTCCAAATCAAAATGAAGTCATATTGAAGCACATTAATTCCACTTGCTTTAAAATAACTTTTTCTGGCAATGTATGATTCCCGTTAATACAAAATTTTAGATCAGGATTGTAATCATTTAATAATAGTATCTATATTTGTTTACCTTGATAATTAATTTCCTGGTAAAATTAATTTGTTCTAAAATCATTATTATCCGCATTTGGATTAATTATTAATCCGACTAAGAATTTAATTAGTTAAGCTTAATATTTGAAATTTTATCAGGTTTTACCAGGATCCAAACAAACATTGATCTTAAAATTTTCAGAAAAATTACAAATTTTTCTTCAAATTTAATGACTTTTGCATCTTAATTTTGCATATATCAAGACATAATTTTTTTAATAATCAAAAATTGTTTAACCAACATGATTGACAACAGTAGGACTTCCACATTCCGTCAGCAGATCTTCTAGTTTTAAATTTGTATTAAAGTACGTACATAAAAATAATAAAATGAATATAATATATGAAATATCTATAAATATGGAACTAATATAAAACAAGTCATGATAAACTATAAACAGATTTTAACCACGTGTCTGTGCTCCAGTATCATTCTCGATTGCCATTTTCTCAGCGATTTAATAGATACCACGTAAAAAAATTTACAAAGCAATTTATTATTTTCTATGAAATTGTACTTATATTATTTTCTACGTGAACCGAATATGTTACATAAAACATTAATATAACCGTACGGAATTCAAACCTTATTTAAAATTTGGTCTGAATTTTGGGTTATGTTTTGGGCTACTAAAATATTATAGAAGTCGTACAAGTGCAAGGAAGTATTTCAAAAGATTCGACTTTTGAGACAGTATTATCTTAAGAAAAATAAATTTTTAAGCAAAAATAATTTCATTTCTATAAGCCCTAAATTAATTTTAGAGAAAAACTGTTGAATAATTACAAGTAAACTATTAAAATTATTAATATAAGAAACTGTTGCGACTTGGGAACAAATAATAGTTTTTAATTTTGAAAAGAGAAAATAAATAGAAGTTTATTTTTTCTAGATTTATTTATTATTTTTTTGTTTAATAAATTCGATTACTTGCATAGAATTTTTAGTGAAAGATTATTTATGTTTAAATAAGAAGCTATTTTTTCAAAAGAATATTAAAAATGTTCATAACTTTAATTTTTTGAAGTATTAACTAACTTGCAATGCTGCGGTTTTTCATATTTTGATACAATAAAACTATCTTAAAATACATGTCCTAACATTTGAGTTAAATTTCTGATCCAGAGGGAATGGTTTTTCTTCGTGAATACGGTTTCAACTATACACTTTTTACAAAAGTTATTTCTACAGTAGCTTCTTTTTTTCAATAATTAAACTCGCTTTATTTATATCCAATATCGTATTACATTTGCAAAAAGAAAATATTAATTGCAGTTCGCGAAAACTTATAGTGCTTATAGTATTTATAAAACAAGTACTTGGTTGAGTTTTAATACATCATATTTCTCATGTATCAGATTCAGTTTACGACAATGATGCAGCTTTTAAATTTAAATCTTGAAGATAAAATAGTTGAAACATTATCGCCCGAATTGGTTCATCACCGAAAAAAGTTCATTGTATATTCTCTACAAATTACTACTAAAGTCTACAATCGCAACTGTACTTCTATAATTTGATTTCCGAGTTACTGCTGCGCCAAAAAAATCGAACCTATTTTCTACAACAACAAAACAATACTCAACGATACTTGTAATGAATTGAAGAACATAAGAAGCTTTTTGAACAACATCATGTTTGTTCAGAAGTTCACTATGAAAAATTATTGAAAAATGTTGCCTCCAGACTAAAGTATTTAGTTGTATTATATTTTTTGAGAAATAATTTCAAAGCGCAAAGTTTAAGAATATTACAATGTCTTTTTTAATAATAATGACATTAAGATAAAACTAAATCCCTCAACATCAAATCAAAGCGTTAATAAAAATTCGGAAAACGAGCCTCTATTCAATCCGGCCAAAACCTTCTATCCAAGAAGAAACCTCCTCGAAAATCTATTGCTTCATCCCCATGAATCAAGCCGGCAAGCCTTAAAGGTGTAAAGAGCACATAAGAGACAAGTCATTAATCGAGCGCAAACACAAAAGCCCCCTATCCGGTCCATAAATTTCGATGACTCTGTACTTCTGCCCGTCCGAGGGTGAGAGAGAGGGAGAAAATCGTATGGCAAATCAACATGACAATGAGCAGAAGGCGGCGAGATTCTCTCTATCTCACAGCAGGAGGGGGCCTTGCTCCGTCGACGCCCCCGCGATTTCGTCGCGTGGCTCGCTCGAGCGGCTCCCTAATGCCAGAGAGCCGGCTTTTATCCGAGCGGAAGCTCTCCTCGAAGCCAGAGCCTCGGTGATTGCCTTTGTCCGCGCTAACAGATTAACTTGATCACTAAGCGTTTTCTTGTAGCCAAGAGAGAATGAGACGGAATGAGAGCCAAGAAGCGGAAGCGAAGAAACACATAAAGTGGATGCAGAGAAAGAGAGAGAGAGGGGGGGGGGGAAGTCGTTGGGAGGGGATGCTGGGGGTGGAAACATCCCCCAGAGCGGAGGTCGGGCTATCATAATATAAATTAGCTCATATGGGCTGGGGCTCCCCTTCTCCGTGTGTGCAGCGTTAGCTCGGAGAGAGAGAGAGAGAGATCTGGCTCATAGCCTCGAGTGCTTCGGGATTCACTATTCATACACGCGACAATTAGATAGGCATTACTCGGGCCGTGTATACGTGGCTGAGCTCTATAGCTTTCTCTCTCTGTCTCCGGGAGTTGCCTGAAGAGAGAGTAGGAGAGAGAGAGAGGAGAGAGAGAGAGAGAGAGAGAGCAGAAGGGCCGGGCTTGAGTCAACCCCTGAGCCAGTGTAAACACGCTTTAATAGAGATTCGCTTGAGCGGTTATAATAGCCTTGCGGAGATGTAGCGGCGGCCTCCTACGCACGCGTCTTCGTCAGCTACTTCTTCTTTCTCCCTCCCTCCCTCTCTCTCAGCGCGGGCGCGCGCTCGAAAGTAATGAGGCAGTGTAGCGCTGCGCGCTGCATTTAGTTAGCTAGTTATACTCTCGCTCTCCTTCTCTTTCCTCGCCGGCGCAAATCATCAAGCGGCCCTTTGCAAACCGCGTTTCGCATGAATACGACCGAGAGAGAGCTTTTATTATACGCGTGCGGCCGGGCGCATGGCCAGTGACAAAAATGATGAACGCGACGATGAATAGCCGGTTAATGGGTTTGGCTTAATACGAAAGAGAGAGAGAAAAAGCTGCGCGGGACGAAAAGGGCTAGATAAGAGGCAGAGATAATCGTTTTTCTTTCTCTCGCGGCTCCGCGCATAGTCGTCTTTTTTTTCGAATCCAGCTAAGCGGTGATGGAAATGAGATGTTTGGCGGGCCAAAGCGGTAATTGACTTTTGAATAAATTATTAATTCGCGGCCCGTTTTATTGCGCGGACCGGGCGGCGCGGGGGGCTGGGATTTTAATTGAAATTTAACTTTTTTATGAAGCCGCTTGGCAACTTAATTTTTTTAAGCTCGCGATGATGATATTAATTAATGTACTAAAATTCGTGGATTATTTTTTTTGTAGATGGCTAATGAAAATAATCGGCTGATGCTGGAACGGAAAATTAATAATAACTTTTATTTCTTTAAATTTGTCGACTTAAAAAATATCTCCATAAAAAATAACACTTTTAGGCTTTGAAATAGTTTACTAAATATTTAACAATAGATTTTGGGATTGTCTGAAAAAAGGCAAAGGTTAATAAAACTCAACGATGAGTGTAATATCTAACTTCATAATTTGAAAAAAAGATCTTTTTTTAAGTCCTAATTAAAATGTTTTAACTTTTTATATTAACATTTGAAATATTATTATACAAACAAACATTAAAAACCTACCTTATCAGCAGTTGGCTCCACCTGTACTGGATTCAACGTCTTCAAATGATTGGGAACGCTCTCGGCCGCCTTGGAGGTTGATTGCTTTGGGTCAGAAGAATTCTTGCTTGTCGGTGCAGCCGACGGTTTAGTGCTCGACGAAGTTGTCGACGATGCAGTTGGTTTTTCAGTTGCTTCGCCACTCGCTATCGCAGCGCGTTGTAATCGAGCAGCTTCCAATTCCTGAATCACTATCTGTTTCACTGCATAAGCTAGAGGTTTTCGGGTTTTGCAGTTGGGAAAAGTACCAATGTCCCAAACATTGCTGAAAATTTAGTTTTAGAGTTTGTACAAGTTTAGAATTGAAACTAAAAGAGAAGTAATGATTGAAAACTTACGGATCGAGGTAGTATTCGTAACCACCTTCAGCTTTTCTTATCTGTGTGAACGTTAATCCAAAGTCAAGCATCAAATTTACCAATCTTTCCAATTCGGCCTTTTCTTTTGCAGAATACAATTGAATGTTCACTGAACGCAATTTCGGGCATAGTAAATCTGGCAGATATGGCAGCACTTCTGTTACTAGCGTCAGTATATCCATTTTAGAAGTTTTCTTGGTTATTGAGAGAATCGCTTGATTTCTTTCCAGCTTTTGATTTACCTGTAAATAAAAAAGAACATTTAACTTTTTTTATATTCATAATAATAGTTACTGTCAAGCAATTTAAAGAAAATCAAATTTTTAAAACGATACATTTTATATATTTTGTATTTCTAGAATCCTTTTTTCATGGAAACGCAAAAACCTTTTTACAGGTTTTCAAAGAGATTCATATAATAGTGCTTTATTAATTATCCGTCAGAAGTCTTAAGAAGCGATTAACAGTATCATAGTGTCATTATCTTAAACAAGCTCAGTCCCAAGCTTAGCTTTTCAAAAAACTATGAATGAGCTAGAAAGTCGAATCGTTAATTTAGACAGAACGCCAAAAAGGTTGGTAATACGAGCAATGAAAAATTAGAGTAATATGCTGGATAAGTTCTAAAATTGTACTAAGAATAATTGACAGTATAAAAAATTATAAAAATGAAAATTATATTTAGAATGTAACAAAAGTAGAAAGGTAGATATACTAAACGGTTTGAAAAGTAAACATAACTATTACAGTTAGTTATTAGAAAAGATTAATTAAAATGTGTAATTAAAGAACGCGAATGAAAGAGCGCAATTAAAAAAGTGTAATTTAGAAAAATGGTTTTGCAATTTTCTCATACAATTAGCGAATCAATTTTTTTACTTAAAAAACAAAGCTCTTGCAGCATTTTTTCTCCGTCATCTCCATTAGCGAAATTACTCTAATTCGTAAATCACATGTAAAAAAGCAAAATGGCTTAACGCGCGCTACAGCCTCTCGGCGCTGCTCTCAGAAAACCACGTATTTTTCCGAGCGGACGCTCTTCTCGCCAGATTTCTTTTCGCGTTTTTCAAGTCTCGCGACGCGCGGGGGAGTTTATAGAAAGGAACATCGCAAAGCGGGGGGTCGTCGCGCAGGGATAACGGAAGCGTGCGGGCGCTTGCCGAGAGGGGCGCAGGAAAGGGGCGATCGTTGACCCGGGGGAGGACTCCTCCGAGTTGAATAATTCAAGCTCTCATTAGGGCGACAAAAACAGCTTGACGAATAGCCCGCGCGGGCGCGCGGGGCTGACCTTAGCGCGCGCGCGAGATTTTTTCCACTGCTGTATCGTGCGTGTACAGTTGCGCGCAAACACTCGGCTTTGTTTTATTGTCGAATATCCCGCTCTCTCTCTCTCTCTCTCTCATTTCTTAAAAGGTTCTCCCCTGATAATTAGCACAATGCGCGCCGGCATTAATTATTAGTCTTTCTAATTAGCCGGGGATAAATCAAAAAGGCGGCCAGTACGCGAGAGACAGAGAGGAAAAGCCCATTACCGTTATTGCCTCTCGCGTGAGCGGGCCATAACAACAGCGATAAATACACCTGCCAACGGTGGGACTGGCCGTTAGTTACAAATATGAATTATCATTGTTTCGCGCCTGGTCTTTTCATTGCTCGGAGTGCGCTTATACCTCGAACAAAGCGCTCGGATACGAGATTTTCGGGTTCTGCGTGCTGGCGAGGTACAGGTGCCAGGCGACAAAGGCTGAAGTCGTGTACGGCATGAGCACCCAGCTCTGGCGCTCCATCACCAACGAGTTGACTTGGTCGTAAAACTGGAACCAACGCAGGGCTTCGGATACTCGGACGATCTTCTCATTGCAGATCTCCGGGTAGTTGTGAAATATTCCCTGCACCAGACGATCGGCCTCGCCTGCAATAAATCAAATCGATAATAATTATGGGAAGCTGTGGTAGTGAAATAAAACTTTACCTTGTTGCACAGTTTTAATGACTTTTTGGGCCCTCTCATAAAGACTTAGTACGCCCTGCCTGGTCATAGGGATCTGCAGTAAATCTTTCCAGGAATCGAAAAGGCCTTTTCGCATATCCTTAAGACCGAAGGCGAGATTTCGTAGCATTTCTGCCTTGCCGCCGGTGTATTGTAGGATTCCAAGACAGGCGCGCACGTCGCAAACGGAACGCTCGGCTAGTTGTAGAAGAATCCTCGAATCGACATGCAGGCCCTCTTTACGCGCGATTTCCGAGAGACGTTCGACTAAAGTTGCTGGACTGATCTCAGGAACGTTTATCACTAGTGCCATTCCTCTCAGAGGCCTGTAACAGAGAATTACTTTTTGTTTTTACTGTTCTATATTTTAGTAAATAAAAATTGCAGTTCTAGAAAAACTCGTTAAAAGTTTATTTAATGTAAAGATTTCATTGCAAAATGCTAACTATAATCATAGAATGTAATTATAATAACGGGGTAAGAAAAATAATAGGACACTGAATTGCAGAAGCATGACGTATAAATTAAAATGTCAAAAACTTTCCAAGTAACTTATCTAAAGCTTAGAAATTTATCTTTCTACATATTCTTAGAAAGTTCTTTTTCTTTATGTAGTTTCATAAATCAGCACTTGCCTTGAGTTTTAAGTTTAAAAAAAATTACAAAACTTTTACGTCTAATAATTTAGAGATTTAGGTTTAACAGTAATAAATCTTTGCATTCATAAAACAATAACTGCAAAATGAGATTTAACGTAAATAGAATATTTAAACAAAGATTCACAATCAAAGAAGAGAGGAAGTTATTAAGTTTTAAATGTAATTGTTTTTATTTAAAACTAAAAGAGATACTGAAATTTATAAAGTTTTAATTTCAAACCTGACAAATTAGCTTCCTGATAAGCTTGTAACATACAAGGTATTAAAAATATTTTGGTTATTTTTTTTTTAATTTAATAAAAAATTTAGTCAATATTTTGTAATTGCATATTACAATTACAATTATAATATTAGAAAAAAGTGGGATTAATAAATTTATGATTAGTAAATATAAAAGTTCATAAATCTATGCTAAAATATTAATACAAATTAGAGCTAGAATAATCGACATTTAATTTTTGAAAATTTGACTGATTTTTGGTGCAAAAATATTTAGCACTACAAAAATGGATCACTGAAATTTGCAATCACGTTAATTTTGAGTTAATAGATATTGCAGAAAAAGATACCAAAATTATTTTATGTGTAACTTTAAACTTTCCTTATTTTTAAAAAATAATTTATATATTTTATCAGAAATTATTGTTGCTTCGATAGATAATATTTTGAACTAAAATTCATCTTTTTGGTGATTGAAAATCATATTATTTAATTTCATTAGTTATTTTTACCAGCCCTTATATATCTTGCGTACAAATAAGTTTTTTTATAAAAAAAAAACTTCATGTAAAATACCTTAAAGATGGTGTATAAAGATCATTACATATACAAATAATTGGTCTTCGGCATCCATCATTTTCTTTATTAGCTTTCACGTTTTTTCCTTTTGGAGCTAATTTACCATGAATAAATTTCAAAAGAAGTTCAATTGAGGCAGCTGGAGCTCCATCAATTTCATCCAAGACAAGACAATTAGGACGTTTATCTTTATCTATCACAGCTCGCATTTGGGTTGATGCCAGTAAAGCTTCTCTAACAATATCATCAAAAATTAGTATAGACTTAAGTTGAAAATTGTATAATGTAATTAATAAATTTACCTAAAAGCTTCAGGGCCTCTGTCATCACTAGCATTCAATTCCACAATATTATATCCTGCATGTCTTGCTGCCACATGAGCTAGAGTGGTTTTACCTAAACCTGGAGGACCAGTGAGGAGTGCTATCCTTTGAGTTGGAAAACCTTTGCTATCGTGATCTGGAATTTCTTCCTGTTTTTTAAATTTACTTTTAAACTTTGATACTTGTGGTTTTCTTGCACGTACAGTAGGATCTCTATCAAAAACAATTTTATCCCAAAGTTTTAACCAATAGAGTAACGAACGATTAACGTTTTCGTCTGAGAGTAGTTCCAAGTAACGCTTGGGTCGATATTTATCAACCCATAATTCACAACTTGTGTTTTCTTTAGTGACAGGTTGCAAAGATGCAATTTGAGCTTTTTCGATTTTATTTAATAACTGTGTAGAAAAAAAGAAGGAATAAAAACATTACATATTTTTAAATTAAATTCTGTCATATTTGAATTTTAATAAAAATTGTTTGTAATAGTGACATTACTATTTGTTCAGCTTCTTCCTTTAATCGATCAAAGGATTTTAATAAAGAGTTTTTTGCTGGTCGATAATTTTTGGGCTCATAGATAGTTTGATCTACAACTTTTATATAAAAGCGTTCTCCATCCTTACTACGAGTAACAGCTACAAAATTCCACAAAGGCACTCTTCTTGATATTGATTTTGTTAAGCTTTAATGAAGAAAAATTGATTTCTATAATTAATTTAACATTTTAAAATTTAAAATTTTACAAAAGTTTAAATATCTTACTCTTTTTTAACATAAGACTTTTCATAATCACTTCTAAAGCCATTAGTATGCAACATTTTTCTTCTGTCAAGTATCAATTGCATTAATTGTTCTGGCTGATCCCAACATGGTTTTTTTCTCTTAGGTGCATCAAGACAATCTAAACGGATTAATAAATTATAAAATATAAAACTTACATCGTCTAACACTTGCTTGTTAATAAATTTATCTATTATTTTAATACTCACAGATATCATCAAGGCTTGAATCAAATAATTCTGATGGTATGTCTTGTAAAATTTCATCTGCCGTCCTTTTTTTAGTAGGTTCGACAGGTTGCTGAATTGTTTTCACCTGACTCGGGCCATTTTCTTTTACAGGTGATATTTGTGACTTTTTGTGCTGATGTTCAATTGCAATGGTTACAACTTGTTGATTGCTATTGTTTTGTTGACTCGCATCATCTTTCTCTAGCCGTTGGGATGCATTGACAGTTTTTTGTGAAAAATTATTTTGCGTTTCAGCAACTAAAAAAGCATGATATTTATAAATGAATGTTTCTCAAATGATTGTAATAATTTTAAAGTTTAGTTTAGATTAAAAGAAATTGCTAGGTTAGAAATTCTGACCTTCAAGTTCTCGCAGTACTTCATATTCATCTTCGTGCATTAAATCGAATTCATCTTCGGCATCGGGAAATTCATCCATAATTGTAAATAAATTAAACAACGATATACAAACAATCGAAACAACAAACAATAATATCTTAACCTTTAAATTTGTTTACGTTTGCGCGCGGCATTCTCACGCGCGTATATTAGTACTCAATTCCACCGCAAGGGGAAATCTCCCCTTAATTGTGTCTGCTCTTGCGCACACTCTCCATACCTCCTACCAGCACCCACCCACCCACCCGCTGCAGAAAACATAGCCAAAGCACGATGCCGCCACAATGACTGCAACGCGTGGAGCACGCGTGACTGCCAGGTACGAGGACTACGGCCCTGGCCACAATAGCGCGCGTTTGTACGCGTATGCACGCGT
>JAPYZB010003082.1:0-11167 GCA_030522745.1 Eupelmus kiefferi | reverse complement strand
AGCCGAGTCGGTCGGGCGACGCGAGTGCCGCAGAAGCCGCCGTTTTGCAAAACACATGTAGTCGAGATTATGGCGGGACCGCGAAAATTATTGAAAATAATATTTGTAACGGCGCTATGCGTTCTATTTTCTGCCTCGCCTTCTGCGTGGGCTAACCGGCTCAACGTGCCCCGGGTACTGCTGCCGATATTCAACGACTTCCCCGTGAATTTCACCCTCGAAGTTACCGAAGGCGGTTGCTATCAATGGTGAGACTTTTTTTTCGATTTTTTGAAAGAAATTTTTGGTGATTTTCGGGTTGGAGTATTTTGGTTTTGTTATCGTTCAAATGGTTGCTATTTTGATTATTTCTTTTTATGTTATTTTTAATAAATGGATTGTTGGTTGACATAACCTAACTTTTTTCTTGATGCGTGATTTTTAAATAAATTACTTGAAGGTAGACAATGAAATATTGTTTTTCTTGGTTGATTGGATATTTTAGATTGATGGCTTTGGATAATGTATTTTATTAAGGGGTGTTGCTGTTATCTTTTTCTTCAAACAGGTCTACTTCGCGGCCAGACATTATACGCTTAATACCTATAAATGAGGATTACGATCGCTCGTGTTCCATAGAAGTTATAGTTCAAACAGTTACTAGGGATCCATCTCGAAAAACAGCTATTGTTCTTGCTGAAGATGTAGGCACGGGGCATTTCTTAAGATGCGACGTTATAGTAGATGCTATATTTTCTTTGAACATGGTAACAACTACAAGAGAACTGTTTATCGAAGAAGCTCCAGAAGCTTTTGAAGTACGAGCTTATGATGAACAAGGAAATGAGTTTACAACCTTAGCTGGAATTGAATTTGAATGGGAAATTGGAAATATTGACAAGAAAGGCTCGGGAGTTAATACTTTGCCTAACAATGTGTTGCGATTTATGACTTTTCAAGAATCTCCTTATGAAACACCGCACTCAGTTGCTGTGCTTGATTCTGTTGGTAAAACTGGAAATATTGTTTTATTAGAAGGAGTAAAAACTGGAACTGCAAAAGTTGCTGTCAAATTATTGTATTCTGAATATAAACATGTACCTCCAGTAGAAGTGGAACTCATTGTTGTAGCTAATCTAATTATCATTCCATCAGATGTTACAATAATGCCATTTGATAGTTTCATATACAGAATAGTGCAGGTAATTATTTTTGAAGTTTCATTTTATTTTATTAAATGCTTATTTGTAATTTTTATTATATTTCAAAATTTATCAATAATATCAATATATTATTCAGCTATAACATAATTTATTTTATTTTTATTTTAATATCTTGTTATATACTTATGTAAATATATATTTATGTTAATATTGATTGTAAAATAAACTTTATTAATGTTTGTAGGTTCATCAAGGACGCCTTGAAGAAATACATATCCCAACAAGTCAGTATTACCTAGAAGCTGAAAATCCTCAAATATTGGAAATCAATAATGCAAGAGCTAGTGCATATGCTTTGATGGGTGGAAAAACAAAAGTTCTTTTGTATGATAAAAATGTTCATGAAGAATATGGAGTAATTTTGCCTACAGCAAATGTAAATGTTAATGAGGTTGCATATATAACAATAGCTGCTTTACCTCATCGAAGTCGATCTTTAATCCTTGGTTTTACTCATGAAATTATCGTTGAAATGTTTGATAGGTATTTTATTAAAAATGAGATATATACTAAAAACTTTAAACATTTAAAAATTAATTAATTATTATTTTACAATTTTAGCAAAGATCACAAATTTTATATTGGTGAAGGTGTAGAAGTAACTATGAAAATAAACGACAAATATTTTGACAAAAAAATGACAACACAAAATGGAACTCACGTTATAGCTGTACCTACTTCAACAGGAACGACAACAGTAGAAGCAACTCTACATGGAGTTATTAATAAAAAAGGAAAGAAAATTCCTATTTTTCCAGAACTTACTGCTAGAGCAGAATTTACAATTAATTCTGCAGTTACGATTCATCCTCGAATATTAGCCTTACCGTGGGATCCTAGAGTTAAAACAAGGTAAATTTTTATTTAATTTTGTATTTTATCTATATTTTTAAAAATAAATAAAAATCTATTATTATTTATTGAATTTATTTATGCACAGATATGATGTAGCTCTTAAAGCAAGCGGCGGTGACGGATCATACAACTGGAACAGCCGTCAATCTTCAATTGTCAGTGTTTCTCAAAACGGAGCTTTAAAAATTTTGCAAAAAGGAACAGCTGATATTACAGTATCGCTAGTTAGAAATGTACATAATCGTGATACTGCTAAAGTTCACGTTTTGGTGCCCGCAAAATTAGAGATAATACAATATAACATGGAAGCAGCAGTAGGCGAGATAATCCATTTGCACATCGCTTTATTCGGAGAATTGCATGATGGATCCGAAGTTCGTATGATTCCATTCAACGACTGTCAAGATTTATCTTTTGAAGTCGACATTCCAGATGGCAACTTCGTTGAGATCGAGAGTGAAGGTGTAGAACCTGTCGGCATTGCGTGCACGACAGTCGCTATAGTTAGTCAAACAGTTGGCATTTCAAAAGTTTCCGTTACTTACGGCAGAAATCTCACTGACAATGTCACTGTATCGGCTTATGATCGGCTAATGGTAATCCACCCTTCGAAAGCAGAAACAGTCTTGGCGGTTGGATCTTCAAGAAACATTGTCTTTAGAGGTGGACCCCAACCTTGGTCGGGAATAATGCACGGTTACCAAAGAGATGCCCGAGTTACCGACAACAGCATTCTTGAAGTTATCGAGCAAGAGTCTTCTTACGAAGCTGATATCTCTGTATTTAGAGTTTTGTGTAAAGCTCTTGGCGAGGGTCTCGTGACATTCAGCGTTTACAATGTGCCGATTCTTCCATCATCCAAAGGTGGTGAAGCAATTGCACACGTAAAAGTTATTTGCGCTAAGCCTCGCTATATTTATTTACAACCGGAATTTAAAGATGGCAAAAATTGTCCCATCAATCAAGATAGCGAAAAAATAGTTGCTCACAGTGAAGAATCTTTGCGTTTGCTCGTCGTTGTGAAGGATGAGGATGGACGACGTTTTGATAATATAACGAGTTTAGGCATTGAATGGACTTTAAAACCACCTGCAAGTGCAGCTATTGAAATTCCTGTAGGAACTTTAGAAGAAACGGATTATGACTATCAAATTCAATTACCAAAAAATCATTACCAACAGATTATACCGAAAAAATACATTGAGACTTTTACTCTGAAAGCCAAAGTAGCAGGGTATCTGAAAAATATTTTGCAACGGTAATCGATCACTACATAATTACAAGAACTTGAGATAATTTTTATTCTTAATTAATTATTATATATTTATTTTGCAGATTTAAAATCACTCCAGAGTATCCACCATTTGCAGTCGAGAATGATAAAGGATCTTTTGCAACTCCGTTAATTGAGGCCAATGTCAACATTTTTCTAGTTAATGATACGGTTATTACTCCGAGTCGATTGAAAATTTTGAACGACCCCAACAGTAAATTTTACCTTCAAGTAAGTCAAGGTTCAGGCTTCTATGATCTTATTTTGAGCACCGACGAAGTAGCTGATGTGCGTTACATCGAGCCAACCCGAACCATTAGCATAGTACCAAGAAAATACGGAATGCTTCAAGTCGCGCTGGTTGATCTCTGTTTATCTTCCAAACCAGCTGAGGTAGAAATTGAAGTGCAGCAGTTAGCCAGTTTCGAGGTAGAAAGCGTCAACAAAGTTGAGAAAGGCAAGTCCATCATAGCGAAACTTCAGCTATATGACACCAATGGATACTTGTTGATGCTACCCGCACTAGATGTGCTAGAAATCAAGGTAGAGACGGAGAATGGTTACATCGACATAAAACGTCTTCCCGCAAAAGACCAAGGCAACCCACCTTTCGATAAAATTTTGTACTTGATACACGGTATAGAAGAGGGTGAGGCGCAACTTGCATTCAGTAGTGGATTTGGAGCTAATGAAGTTCGCAGTGAGACTGTGATGATTCAAGTCTTCCCTCCTTTGCAAGTTCTTCCTAAGAATCTAACTACTCTGGTCGGTACCATTTACCAGATTTCGACTATCGGAGGCCCTAAGAATGCAGAAATCGAGTTTACTACGGATAATGAGGAAATTTTGGAGATCGATAGTAGTGGAGTTATTGAAGGAAAAACCACCGGGCAGACAACAATTTTCGCAAGGGCAGTTGGAGAGGATTCAAAGAGAAATAAAGTAGTTTACTCTCAAGATCACGCTGAAGTTCGAGTTATTTTGTTGGAAGGAATTAAGATTGTGGTCCCTACTTTGAGAATCAAAGTCGGAGCTGTCATACCGGTTTGGGCTTTCGGAATTCCAGATCATTTGACTCCGTTGATTATCGGATCGATGAAATCACCGTTAGTATTTACTTGGACTACCAGCGATTCTTCATTGATGACTTTGCATAATATGTATGAGGGAACTGGAATAAATGTCAGGTAAACTTAAATTTTAAAATAATTAAAAACTTTTTAAATAAATCGTTAGATCTATTTAATGATACATATAAAAATTTTATTTTGATTATTGTATTTTTTAATAAAGATATCAAAATGAAGTAACGTTAAGAGCAAAAGCAAATCAACCAGGAATTGCCACCATCATTCTTACTGCTACAACACCTTGTAACGTGCTTGGTGGCTGTCGTCACCAACCTAGTTTTAGCTCATCCGTAAAAATAGAAATTTTTGAAGAATTACGATTAACGAATGATGATGTAGCTTCTGAATCTTTGATTCTATTAATGGCTCCAAACTCATCCATGAAGCTGCAAACAAACCGCGATAAATTTGGATCAACTACATACAAAGTCCTAACAAGTGGCCAAGCTACTGGAGATTCTGATGACCCGAATGCACTAACATCAGTATCTAATACTATTACTGTTGACAAATATGGCCTTTTGAAATCTGGAGAACATTATGGAAGTGGAATCGTTACTGTAACGAACGTCGAAGCTTATAGCTCTAAGCAAACACTTACAATTGCAGTTTACGTCAGTATTTTACAATATTTTCGTTTATCACTTATTTAAAATATAGTTAATAAGTTTTTCAATCATTTTGTAGGTTAAACCCATCCATTACGTGATGTTATCTTTAAAATCGAATGTTCGAATCCGAACTGGCGAAGAATTGACGATGTTACCAAAAGGAATGGATTTGAATTATGTACTTGAATGCTATGATAATGTCGGGTCTAAATTCCACGCTGCAGAAGTTGATTTTAAAACTTTATCAAGTCGCACGGATATAGTAACATTTACTCCAAACGACAAAAACACTGTCAATGCCAAATTCCTTGAAAATGGCGAGCTCATAGTCAAAGTTTACAATGAAAAATATCCGAACGGAATGTTTGATTATGTTCACATGATCATTGGAGACGTTCTGTTCCCTACTAAGGTATAAATAGATAAAGTTAATTTTTTTAAAATCGACTTTTAATGATAATGAACACTTGATATTAATGCATTTATTTCTCTAGACTGTACTAACCGTTGGAGACGTAGTATGCTTTTCAATGCCACTTCTATCTCCGGATGGAGATCCAGGCTATTGGCAATCATCAGCTCCGGAGATTCTGTACGTAGATCCTATTAGCGGCATAGGTAGGGCTCGAAGTCCGGGTAATGCTAAAGTAAAACATAGTATTGCCACGCACCTGCGTGACGAAGTCGAAGTTACCGTTAATTCCATTGCCAAAATCACACTCGTACCGCTGAAGGGCAAGAATGTCACAGGTACAGAAGTGTTCAGCGTGCCACTGATCCTCAAGGGAAAACACGAAACGATCAAAGAGAATAACATTTTGTCAAGAGGGCTAGGTGGATGTAGAACTCTCTCTTCTTATTCTTTAAGTCATTATCCACTAATATGCATGGTGCAGTTTTCACCATTACATTCGTCAGTTGGAGTGAAAGATCTTTTTTACGCCAAACCACGTTTCGATATCGTGACAGGTAAACAACATCACTTAGTATATTGATAATAAGTGAAGGGCGAATCCTTATTTTACTATTCCAAATATAAATACAAAATACACTTAATAAAAATACAATAAAACATTTTAATTATATTAAACTATCTTATTTTATTTAGGTTTTTATTATTGTGATATTATTCCAATGGGATTGCCATCTGTTCTTTCAAGTACATTGGAGACTAGGCTTAGAATCAATGCTATGAGTAGGGATATTGAAGGGACTCCAATTGAAGTATCATATTTACCACCGATGTACATTCCTACAAGAGAAATAATTTTCTTAAGTTCATTGGGACAAGAAGTGCCCACGGCTAATTTAGACATATATGGTCTTCCACATGTATTGGAACATATCATTGTAAGTAAAAATTTTATTACAATTATTTTGAGAGAATTTATGTGTAACGCGTTTAATTTATAAATAATAAATATATATAAGTTAAATACATTTATATAAACTACAACCAGTTTGAATACTTAATATTTATTTTAAATTACTATCTAGTAATTATTATTATTTTTATATCTATAAGTTACTAGATTTACTAGATTATTACTTTTGAACATAATTTAAAATAACAATCTTTTGTAGATCGAAACTCCCGAAGAAGTTAGCGTCGGTGCTCGTCAATTTCTTTCCAAGAATGTAGCACAATACAAGTTGAGTTTAACACAGAATCAAGAGGAGGTTCAAGGTCGTAAAATTATCATCACAAATGAGCTTACAAGGCAAAATGTCTCGGTAAGAATATCATTCAAAGCTTTAACGTTAAAATATATTATAAGTTCAAAAATATAACTACAATATTTTTTTTAGCTTTTAATTCGAGTACCGAAATATGACCAGTTCCCTCGTATTTCGGGTATCCATTGGGTTGATTACATGTACTTCCATCGATATACTTTAGGAACATTTGTTATACTCACAATTTCCTTCTTTCACTGTAAGTTGTGTTAACAAATATGTTTTACATATTTAATTTACAAATAAAAATAATTTTGTATTGTTTTTTACAGTTTGGAAAAACAAGATGACAAACATTGATATGTCTGTGAAAAACAAAAATATATTTGGTAAATTATAAATTTATATATGATTTAAATGTTCTGAAAATTATTTCGAAGGTGAATCTCATAGGAAAATGTATCTTTTTCTTTTATAGCCGAGAAGTGTTCACCTCCACTAAAAAAGGCAACTCCTGGTGCATCCCCAATGGGAAATGCATCCAGTTCATCTAGTCCTGGAAGTCCTGGCTCGCCATTACATAGGCCATTTTCTGCATTTGAACCTGTGTACGGTGACCCTCGAGGTTTCTTTACGCCGAACGCTCGAAGAAATCGAACCTGCCTATAAACCGTACACCTGCTAATAATTAAAGATATGCTAGGCCTTTCACTCATTTTTGTAAGACTAACATTTTTTATATTATTACGAGTAGTGCTCCGATAACTCAAGAAGAGCCAAGACTCACCGTTATTATGTGACGTGCATGTTTTTTGTTATGGATTGGTGAATGTGTATAAAGTGTAATTACAAATAGGACATTAAGACGATATTAGGGCGCAAGGTCAATTAACTGACGCTAATTGTCAACTGATGAATAAGAGGTTGTGAGTTTAAACTCTCAATGTTAACTTTGTACTCTAAATGCTATTGACTATGTGGGTGATTTAAACACGTAAGTCTAGTTAAAGGAACGTAATTAATTTGACGGAATAAAAGAAAAATTATTTCATACAATCTTCAATATAGTAAGTTAAGTAACTGAAAGACAAAAAAAAATCAGCGAAATCATATAATCATTATTAAATTATTCTTTAAAATATTGTATTTTATTTCAAATTTTTTTGGATTTTTCTTTGTATATTTTTCAAGCTTAACTCTAATTAATGGAGCAAATACTTATGTTTTACAGGTCTTGATTTTTGTTAAAATTTCACAATGAACTGATTATTTATGAAAATAAACTTTTTTTTTAAACTCTAAAACATAAGCATCTGCTTTATGTGATCAATGAATAAACAATAATTTAAACTAAATAGAAAAATGATTGAAAAGACTAATATAAAACAGTGTATGAACAATAAGTTGCTAAGCATTTTTCTATGTAAATACGCTTTCTATAACATAAGAAATATGTCAGAACCAGTGATGGATTTTTTTTTAATAAAGGCGTTTGAAGTAAATATTTATAAATAATGTTTATTACAAAATTCGAAGTACACAACGAAACATTCATGTCATCACCTCTCACAATCACGCAAAAAAAATAATTTTTTCGTATAAATGTTCTAATAACGAGTATGAGGTTTGTAAAAATTCAGTGCTTCTTTGTGCTCTTTGACAGCTTTTCGTATTTACGTTTGCTGGAGAACCAAAGACCAAATGGAATTGCTAACGACGGCAGAGTCATGACTGCGAATGCAATCCAATCAACCTAAAACAATTAAAAATAAAATTAAAACCTTCAATATTAGAATTATTTTATTATAAATTAAAAAAAAATTAATGCATTTTTTCTAAAAAAAAAAACACTGTAAAGCTTATCTTTTATTTTATTTTATATTATTTTTTTTTTTCTGTTCATCTGAATCAAAAGATCTATTTCTAGCATGCACAGGGCAGAGATAATCAGTGCCAAGTATAAAGTTTATTTCTAAAATAAGAAATGTAACTCACCACATGTGAGGAGAATTTCTTGTCATATTCCTTGTAGGAGGTGAAATATGCCAAACCAGGTTCACTACTGGCAGCAACTTGTAACCTTGGTGCATCTTCTTTCCTGCGGTAGAGGACTTCAGCAGAGGTGAAATTGAAATAACCTGGCTTCCTTGGTCTTACAACAACAGTGTGAGTGACATTAGTGTTAGGTGGCACTCTGTCAATTCTTGCATTCAATTCACCACTCATGTGAGCAAAATTATCAGGGTCAAAAGAGTTATCTGTGATTTCAACTTCAAGGGCAGCTGAGCTACCAACGTTGTACACAGTATACTGAAAAAAAGAAACACAAATTAGTGTACTTAAAAATTATAGATGTTTATACAGAAATGTGTATAGATATAGTTATTTATTAATTGCTACATTATTATCCAATTTTAAACATAATTACTCAAAAATAGTGTACAATAACATCGTAATTATAAAATTAATTTTTTTATGTTGTTTCATGGCTATTGCCACTGAACTATTAAATTAAATATTAATTCATGTTTTAATACAATTTCCATTGAAATAATTATATTAAATTTCTAAAAACATTTGAATAAATGTGATTTTATTTGTAAATCCGCTACTGTTAGATTGAATATGTTAATTAATAAAAATACTAAATAATTAGATATTTTATTCAAAAAAATTATTTATAATTAACAATTATTACTTAATAAAAACTTACTTAATAATTATTAGTATTTTATTGTATCTGTTTATCAGTAATTAGTTATTTTATTCACTCAATATGGATATATTTGTCAGATGCTCCATTTCAAACATTATTCATTGACCTCTTTATTTACTAAGGATTTGAAGATATTTTTAACCAAACTTAATTCAAAAGTAAACAAGGGAATTACATACCTTAACAATAACATCCATGTTCTCAACAAGGTACTTGTTCAGTACATGTTTGGCTACCATCAGTCGTGCCCCCTCACTTTCTTCCTCTTCTCCGCAGACTGCAACCAGCACAGCCGCTGCAATGCAAAGTAGGAACTGGAGCTTCATCCTGAAACAAAAGACAAAATTGTAATCATGAAACATCTGAAAGATAAATGCACTCTTAATAAATATGGTAATATAAGGAGAAAGCATATTCGAAAAACGTCTGCTCCAATTTGATTATTTATGAAAAAAACGGCTTACTATTGAAGCGCTTGATTTAAAATGACTTAAAAACATCGAATAACATCGAGGTCGAGTTTTTAATTGCAAGAAAAGTCTCAGATTCATTCAAAATAAGCTTCTAAACAATCGCGTATGTTCAAAACTGACGGAGCGTCACTAGCAGCTCGTTCCACCTTGCACAAATTCAAATAACCCGTTCAAACGTCAACAAAAGCCTTTTTACGGCTTCAAAAAGCCATTCTTCAAAAAATTCTACTTTTAATTAACCATTTAAAGAACCTTTGCCAATTTTTAAACGCAAAAACCTCGTTTAACCGTTAAAAAAAGAGAGATTTCTTACCTGCTGACGAGTACTGGCTAACCTGCGATGAAACACGAGACAAATGGCCGGGTTGTCTGATTCGCAGAGACGGTACATGTGGCGCATCATGCGCACTAAACTGAAGCCAGCTGCGCATCGGCCAATGCCACGTACTCCGATTAGCTCATTCGAGCGCGTTTCTAACTACGTCATAGATTTCGAGATCGGGCGACTTCCGGCCGCACGACCGCCAACATTGCGCTGACGAAGTGCCGATTGCACTCACAGCTGCTTGGCGATCAGCTGATTTTGACACTGGATTTTCGATTGGGTGTTGGATTTTTTGGAGTTTGCGGAGTTAACAATGAGTGGAGAAAATTAACGAGCTTTCATTTTTTTTAGTATGTGGTGTTGTAGAATGAAAGCGGTTTTGTTAATGGAAACATTGCTGTGATTGAAGAGTTTAGAGCGGAAAAAAATGAAGTATGTTTGTTCTTGATTGTTGAAGTTATTTTGCAAGCGATTTTAATAACGGAACCATGTCGGCGAAAGTGTACCACCCGATCAGGAACTGGAGACAAGGGTGAAAAAGGGTAAGAAATTGATATCTGTAACTCTTTTATAGAAAATATGATTTTTAGGTTATGAAGGTAACTTTTGGAAATTATCAATGTTTTTCATTTTTCATTCGTTTCACTTTAATAAATGAATTATTTTTTTTTGCAGCAACGGAAAGAATATCAGAAAATATGCACATTGTGGCTAATGAACCATCACTGGCATTTTATAGATTACAAGAGCATGTTCGAAAAGCTCTGCCTCCAATGGTTGAGAAAAGAGTTGAGGTGTTAGCGCTGAGGCAGCAGCTTCAGGGTCACTGTTATGACGTTGAGTATGCAGTCAGTGCAATTAAAGGTATGGAAGGTGCTACAAAGAGCTTTAGCAATACATTAGAA
>JAPYZB010003081.1:0-12439 GCA_030522745.1 Eupelmus kiefferi | reverse complement strand
GCGTAAGTTGCGTAATGCACTGTTTCATTCCAAGATGCTCATAGAAAATCGAAATTTTTTTAAAGCTACTGAAAATTTTTTTAAAGCTACTGAAAATTTTTCAAATTTTTCATAGAATATACTTAGGGGAGACCCGGGCCAGATAGACCTACGGGAAAAGACTGACATAAGCTACTTTTAAGGCACATGCTTTAACAATAATTCAAAAAAATATTCTAATACATTATTTTTACTAGTAGGTATTTAAGTTTCATAATGTGAGCAATTCTAGAAGTAATAACATCGCCGAAAAAAATAAATATTGATTATCATAGTCCGGCTTACCACGTCACCCATGTAATAAAGTGAATCTTTTCTTTGCTTATATTATTCAGCTATTTTTAAAATACATATGGATTATTGTATTTATCCATGCTTTAATAAATCCATTGTCAAAAATACGAATAATTTTTTTTATATTTTTTATATAAATTTCGTTTTACATATTCCGGAAAAATGGACTGAGCAACACAGAGACCCTGTCATAACATTTTTTTTCTTTTTGTTGGAATTTGTTTAATTAGACATAAATATTAAAGTAAAAATGTTTTTCTGTTATTTAGTTCATTTTTTATTAATTCACCAGAAAAAATCACTCTTGTTTGACAATTTTTAAAAATTTTGTAAATTTTTGTTTTAGCACTTTCTCAAAATTGTAGTTTCACAATTGTTTTGTTTTTTTTTCTACCTAAATTGCAATACAATTATTACACATCTTTTAATCACCTCAAAATTTAATGGTTTTTTATTTTTTTATCTGTTAAAGTGATTTTTCAGAGCTTAAATTACATGAGTATGTTTATTTTGGTGTCTAGTTTGTAATGTTTAAAATAAATTTTTTTTTATTCTGTATTTTTTCTTTTTTTTTTCTTTTATTTTTTTTACTGATCGTCTTACTCGGGTCTCCCCTATGGTAAAACTAGAAGGAACCGCTATTAGTTTCTTATGATAGTGATTATTTATCACAGGAAAAATATTTATTACACAATAAATATGAAAGAATGATATATCAACAAAAAAAAAAGATCGCGTAAAATAGTAATCAAACTACGTTTGTTTAAGAACGATAAATAATACTTTTAATACTAATTAAAACAATTAATATATTATGGACTTACGAATGGAAGCTGCATAAACAACATAATAAACAGTATAATATAACGTCGGACCCTAATTTTTAATTCATCTCGAAACGGCCACAATCCGGTACATATTTGCATTAACTTAGTGAGTTTAAAGTAATCGTTATTATAAACACTTTCAATATTTTTAAAATCGATTTCGTCATTATTCATATTTTTCAAAAATATCACTGGTACTCGTATATAAATTAAACTTGGTGACTGAACAGGCTCGCAAACAGTCTGTGTTACTCTAGTGGAAAGACCCGGGAAAGGGAAATATAATAATGTAATTGTTGATTGCGCTGTCTTTACATGTGCGGCATTATGTGGCATTATAAAATTATATTAATCTATAAATCGTTTGCATATATTAATGCCTTTAGCTTTTGTAAAATGCTATTATGATAGCTTTTGTAAAATGCTATTATGAACCATTTGAATTTTTACTCAGACACAATTTACCGAATTATCAGTGTATCCTGAACATTGCTCAAATTTCACTGAGTCTTCCATTTGCTTGTATACTATCTGTATCTACTATCTGTAAATGCTTGTTTAAATACTACTGTAAATACTACTTATTTCGATTTTTGAACAAAATCAAAAACTATAAACTAAAACAATTATTCATTTTGAAAAGAATATTTATAATATTATAATGAGACTTATTTACAGAAATATAGTGAGTATTGTATTCATACGATTTTTAGTAATTATACTAATTATTGTAAAATATTAAAAATGCCGTCTTGTAAATTAGCTATTAAAAACTTGTAAATCAAGATAAGTAAACAAAAAATTTTCGTAATCCATACGATCCAATGGTTTCATAATATATTATTTTTATGAAACTCGGTACTATCAACCAAATTATGATGATTATATATTATAGTTTAAGATTTAAAAACTATTAAAAATGAAAATTTTCCAACCTCAAACAGCGACCATATTTTAATTTCATGATGTGTTATTTATTGTAACTGTAATAAATAAGATTTTATATTTCAACGTTCAAAATTAATAATAAAGCCCTAATATAAAAAATTGGTTTACTAAACTGTATTTATAAAATAGTGTTTATGTATCTATCTATATTAAAAAAGGTTTAGAAGTGTATATAAATATCAAATAGGTTAAATTGCAAAAATAACAAAGAAAGTATGACCCAATACATAGGTAAATATATTTACATTTTAACTGAAGGTTTTATTGAATTTTACAAGTAGTTCAACATTTTATATACATACATAATAATGTCTAAAAATACTTAAGATAATTTTTATACAGTATAAAAAGTATATATAATTGCTACATTATTGCTTATTATTATTTTAATTTTACGTGTTCTGTTAATAAGATTTCTTTTTATAGAGAAATGGCTGCATGTGGATTAATGGCCATGAGATTAAGGTTACAAAATAAAGATATTTCTTGAGAAGAATATTTTAAATCAAAATGCCAAGATCAGCCTACAGCCTCACCCCAAACGAAGTCTTTAAGCGACAATCCGATGACTGTTGGCACAGGAAAAAACACTTTGAAATACCCGAAGTAACAAACGTTGAAGTGAAAATATTTCTTAATAGGTTAATCGGAATTTTTGAAATTTTAATGAAGAAATTGGAGTTTGTTGTAAATAAGCATGATTTTACTTATTGGTATTAACGTTAAACCCTGTAAAAAATTATTCCAATTTTATAGGCTACTCTACCTTTAATTCTGTCTCATACGAAAGCTTTAAGCGTTTTGAATAAAAGCGAGTTCAAACAGGTTGAGACTGCCTTTGCTCCTTTTTCATATTTTCAACAAGACACCGAACAAACACTCATCCTAATACGTTAGTGTTGATAGGTTTATGGTTAAATTAAAAAAAAAACTATTTGTGGCTATTAATATCTATTCTTAAAAAAATATATGACAAAATATTTTATAGAACCATCAATAGATACGAGTCTTCGAAAAGAAGCGCAATCATTGACGGAATCTGCGCCCGAAAACGAAGACGAGTGCAGCTGCAATTACACATCTGAAGATTCATCCTGTGTTACAGTCAAAGATAACCCGACCATCTACAATGTCATTGAAGTACCAACAAAATACAAGTCTACAACTTTCGTAAATCTCAAGAACATCAAAGCATTGATTTTCCACCGTTTTCGCAGATCTTATCATCTTATCCATCGATTCGCAAATTATCGAGGTCCAAACGAGCTGATATCTCGGTACCCGCCCTGAATTTCTTACGACAGGTCAAGTATTTCATGGAGTTCGTAGTATCAAAAGCGAAGCTGCTGCCAATCGATGAGCGGGACAAGGAGATTAATTTACGCAGAGTGTTTGCAGAGATCGAACGAGCAAGAAGCGAGATTACTGGTAGAATAAAAATGAGTAAAATTCGTTTAAAAAATTTTTATCGATCTTTTTCATAAGTATAGAGTTAACGGCCTCTCTGGGAGAACAGAAGCTCAGGCACCAGGCGGAGAGTACAGAGATCAGTTGCTGGCTTGAAGAGGCGAGAGAGACTTGGAAAAAGATAAACGTGGACTTTGACTATGAGATCGCCAAGACTGAGTAAATAAAACGAAGATTGATTTCGCGGTTGTTTTGAGTAATGTTTACGTGCTGGACATTTTTTCAGAAAAGATTCAGAGGACAATCTGGCCAAGTCCTTTGAAGAGTTCACCGAAAGGATGAACAGACATCAAGAGGCGCTGGAAAATCTGAAGGAGCAGGTGGAGAAGGACAAGGAGAAGAACGTCAAACTAGAGAAGGAGTTCCTTGGCAAAAAGTAATTTCATAAATACAAGATTCGATGAGTATTTCTAATACTTGAATCGTACAGGTTTAAGGTGGAGTCACAGCTGCTGTCGCTGTTGATGAAGTTTGACACGGAAATCGCCGAGAGGCAGGAGGAGTTCAATGAGATCATGATAGAATATGAAGCAGTAGAAGGAGATAGAGTGCAATTAATGGTAGTTACTTTAATTTTTTTATTCTGTAAATATTTGATCGAACACAATGGAAAAATCATTGGATTTTCGTAGGAGGAAATGGAAGAACAGCGAGAGCTCCATGATGGAATCATAAGAGAGAGGGAAGAGAAAGCTTTCGGAGAGTTCAGAGAGAAGTATGAGGCATTCGTGAGAAATAGGTCAGCTAAGTTGATTCAACGATGGTGGCGAAAAGTTCTAAAGAAAAGAAGAAAGAAGAAGAAGAGGAGGGTTAGGATTGCATTTTTTATATGTATATGTAGTGCTATATTGCAAACTAATTTAATTAATTTTCGATTTATTTTTTCAAAAATTTTTAGGGAAAAAAGAAGAAGTAACTTAGGACAAGAATATATTTTTATTTTCATCGTCATCATTTAGAAAATTATTTCTTCTTGCTATATATTATTGGCCCTCAAAGATCATTCTAATTTTCCGTCATATCGAACAATGGATCGCGATATCATTAATTTATAAATTATTGTAATTATTTTTGTAACAATTTTAAAACAATTAATGAAATGTCATAACAACATTAATGCTCAAATAAATTCGTTATAATATAATCGAAGTAACCCTCGATCTAAATATAATAATGAAATTTGAAAGACTGTAATAGATTAAACATATCGAAGAATCAAAACTTTCCATTTAAATATTCTTTGATCAAGTGTTTAATACACTCAAATCAATGCAATAATGCCAAGAGATTCTACTATAATATGATATAAGCTATTTTTCAAGGCTGTTTTAAAAGAAATTCAAGCACGAGAATTTTTTTTGAATTTAAAACAGTTATTTGTCGTTGGATTTATAAAGAAGGATGCCAACGAATTACATTGAAAATGTATACTAAATTCGAAACTTTAAGGTCTAATTATGGGTTTTTCCTGCACTTCCCCTAAAGTTTTTTAATATAAAATGATCTTGATGAGGACTAAACAATGGAATATGATTTATGTATTCCCCGATGTTCCTACTCTTATGACATTCTTCTTTCAAAAGTGTCTGACTTATCTAGTAAAAGATTAATAATATAAAACAAATTCTCACTTTTTAGAAATGAAAATGATGCAGTGAGTATTATTTTTACTTTAATGAATCAAAATATATGTAAGTAATAAATCGACAAAATCATTAACAATAAGAACACTATGAATACAATATTTTAGTAAATTACGAACTATAACTATTGCCCACCATGCATTGCTGCTATAGCTGCTATCAATTTATATATTATACGTTTTTTAAAATCTTTTTAAAGAGAAAAAGTTAAAAATAAATAACTGTTTCAAGACAGAAATTAAAAATAATAAATTTTAATATCTATGTATTGGTAATTGGTAATAAGAGAAATATATAAAAATCGAAGCCGTAAATATCTAAAACGCAACTTCACTCCGTTGAGTAATGTATGTCACGTAAAAGATGTGGCATACATAAACATACATTATTATAATTAATCAAGACTTATTTAAAAAAAAAACCTTTAATAAAGGTTTAAAGCAAACATGAAATACATTTAAAGTATGAATTATAGATGTGTTAGTAAATATAAATTTTAAGTGTAAATAATAAGCTTCAATCACAATGGATGACGACGACAAAAGGGATCTCGATCCACGCTTTGATTTAATCCTTCAATACCTGTTAAAAACAAACAAAATGAAAATGGAAGTCTGGCACGCAATGAAAGAGTCCAATGAATACGTGGTAAGACTGCAACTCAATCTAAATGTATCCTGAAACTACTTTGTAACCTAAAAAAATTACTCGTACTGCGAATAAAAAAGATATTATCATAGTATTTCGTGTATGATTAGTTACTTTATTATTCTGATTACATTTGTTACAATAGATTAAAAAATAATCTAGTGATCATCAGTCAAACTCAAATTGCAAATACACCTTACTGTTATAATTATTATCAATGCATTTTCGTAAAGCATAGGCTTTGTAAAGCATATTATAAAGTGGCCTCGCAAATTTTTCAAAGATATAAAACTTTTTTATAGAACACAATAAATCATTTTTTTAACACACCGACGGAGAATATGCTGTTAGTGGAGTTATCGCCACTTGGAGTGCTGATACCCTATGACTTCATTCAACTGGACTTTAGGACAAAGTTTGCCTATTTCTTGAGACGTAAGGCAGTGGTAATAACCGAGGAAAATATGAAGGATGTCATATTAATCGGAGAAATGCAGCCCAGATCCTTTGATGAATTAGCGGCAGTCGTGGAAGACGTATCGTAGAATATATTGAATGTTTTAACTATTACTATAAACTCTCTAAAAGTAAAGATGTGAATTAGTGGTCTATTTCACTTTCGCGTGAAATTTATATATTCTGAGATGCCAACATGCATTCACATCTACACTTTTAGAGAGGACGTACAAACTCATCATGAGATATAAAATTATTTACAGATTTTCATCCCGCTCGCTGCACAACCAGAGGAGGGGATAGAGTGGCCCAAAACCGTGGAAGAAGATGTCAAAAGACGTATCTACGAGCTTCGAAATCTTATATGCCAGGTAAACAAGCTGATCTTTTACTTTGAAATATTCGCAACGTGCGACTTATAAAAGCAAAAGTAAAATAACAATGTGGACTATAGGTTCGGAGCAAGCTTAGCGGCGACACGATGCTGCCGATGCCGATGGGCACGGATCAAGTATTCGGCGACGGACCAGTTCCCACTCATCTGAGGCGCAACATCGAGGAGATTGTGATCACGTGGAGAGGCTATGTGAACGAGGTGCTAGCCGAGGACAGTAGCCAGGTCTTTGAAAGCGAGGGACATCCAATACCCAGTGCCGGTTAATACCTGCTTATGCCAACATTCAATTTTCTTCTATATACGTTACCTTGGAATTTTTCGAATTTAGAATTCACATTCTGGAGGAAGAGGCTGAAGAATGTTGAGTCCATCTACGAACAGCTAAGTGATCCACGAGTGAAGCGAATGGCCTTCATTCTGGAGCAGTCCAAGAGCTCGTACTTGCAATGCTTGCAGAGCATCTTTAAGGACGTCGTTGCTTGTAAGCTACTAAATTTATAATTATCATTCGTGAAACGTTAACTTCATTCGCATCCTTCAGCTGTGATCGAAGCACGCGACGTCTGTCTGCACCTGCTGCCGCTGGAAAAATACTTTACAGAAATTGAAGCCGAATCGGACTATCCATTAATTGAGCCGAAATTCAAGCCAATGATGCACTGCATCTGCCTGACTTGGTCGCGCTCCAAATATTACTGCAAAAGTACACGCATTGTCACACTCTTTAAGGAGCTCTCCAATCTCATCCTCGCTGTGGTAACGTCTCGGTTATTCATTCACAAATTTTTGAAATTGATGTTGACGATACCTTAATTAAATAAAAACAGGGTACGGATTATTTGGACCCGCGTTCCCTTTTTCAAGGCGATATCGAAGAATGTTTTAAGCGGCTAGACAAAGGTATAGCCACAACCGAGAAGTTTCTTGAGGTATTCGAAGTATTCAGAAGCAAAATTCCGGTTTATTTCAAAGGCCGAGAGCCTATGAACTGGACATTCCATGAGAAGCTTACCTTCGGCAGGCTTATAGAGTTCCTGCACCGAGCCAAGCAAATCAAAGTTCTTATTATTTTCTCTAGACATAATATCTGTGGCTTCCCAATTAACCATATAAGTCAGAAATTCATGTTTTGGAGGAAACGAGTTAAAATCTAACACTTGGCTAATTAATTTAGCTGCTAAATACTAATATAATGATGCCCATAACTTTGAGATATATACTTTTTTCTTGTAACAAATTAGTCAAATGTTCGAGTACCTTGAAACGGTTGGGAACTGGATGACAGACGTAATTTTTTTCATGGTTTTTGTTATTCATTTCATTGAATTAATACGAAGAACACTTTCAAAAGCAACTGTTATCAACAAATACTAGTATTTTATGAGCATATTTTATTTTAATTATTTTATTATTTGATTCTAAAGTATTAACGCTTTTATATTGAAACGAATCACCAAGATTAGTAGAAAACGAGTTATATCTAGATAAATGTGACTTAGTTGTTTATATCGACAAACCACAGATATTATTGTATTATTTAAGTAAATTTGAATGCTAAAAAGAAAACAAATGCATTTTCCTCAGCTAATCCTTGAGGTTGGTCAGGAATACGTGAAACTGGAAAAGATCGAGATCGCCGGGTTAAGAGGCAAGGAGCTCGGACCGTTAGTCCTTGAAATATTTGAGAACTTCAATAAATACTATGGCGAGTTCTCGAACGTCACCTACGAGATGCTGCTACCAGAGGATCCCAGCTTCGACGAAGATCTCCAAAGCTTTTTAAAGATGGTATGCTTTTGATGATTTTTATTTATTATTCATCTTAATAGGCTGTCTTTTGTAAATTTTTTATTGGGTGCTATAATGTAGGTTGACGAGTACGACAGAAGACTGGCTACGATCTTTGACCAAGCATTCGTCGAGTGCCACACCATTGAGAGCATGTACAAGTTTACCGTTAACATAGGGACGATAGTCAATAGACCAGTGATCTTTAAGCAGCTCTGGCATTATTACGAGAAGATTATGGAGAAGCTACATAAGGAATTGGATACCTCAAAGGTATTAAAATGAAGTATCATCAGAAATGCTGCCTTTAGATTCAAACGAAGATGGAAAATCTAAAAACGAATTCCATTTCCAGGAGATTCTCGATGAAAATCTAAGGTTATACGAAAAAACAGGTTACATGATCGTCGACGAAGGCTTTGCACCCGTGGCTGGTGCGCAAAACTTTCTACAAAAGCTACGTGTGCGAGTTGATAGCCCTATAGAGTGGGTTAAGAACATCGATCATCCGATCTGTCAGGGCGAGTCTTTGACTTACGCTATCGACAAGCACAAAGAGCTCATTGTAAGTTAGCGGTAGAGCGTTGCGAAATTAGTTAATAATAACTTAACGATTAAACAATGTGGATTTTGAAGGATATTATAAGCGTGAAGGAAGTGGAGGTATTCAACAAATGGGTGGAGAGCGTGCCTGAAATAGTAGAGCTCGGTTTGGCTAAGACACTTTTCAACGTGGACGAAGATCGGGTATTATCGTCAAATCTGGACAAGAATTTGGCGATGGTGTTGAAAGAGGCGAGATACATGATTATGATTCTGGATAAGAAGAATCTGCCGACCGAAGCGATGGAGACTTTCGCAAAGGCAAAGTTCTTCTTTGAATGCAGGTACAAGCTGGATTACATTTCTGAATGGTGAGTTGATTTTTATTTTTCATAAATTAATTATCCCAAACTATCGAAACGAATTTTCAATTACTTTAATAGCAATTATTAATTCAATAATAATTAAACAATTAAATTATGGTGATTTTATCAATTTGAAAAGTAATTTTTTTTAATATTATGGAAGAGAATACTACATTCCAGATTGAATTTTAATTTATTTACAAAGGAACTAACTTACAAAATTTTATAAATCATCGATCAATAGGACTCATTTTAAAATCAAAGCCAATTTTCACGTAGCCAAAAACGAGACATTTAATAATATTAGCTTTTTTCAAAACGTATAACAATTATATTTCCGCTTTATAAGATAAATTTGATTTTTTCTTCAATTTTCAATTACTTTTTCGAAATTTAAACATAAAAACATCCAACCCAAAATTTGAATTGAGTTAAACTGTGTATTCGCAATACAATAATGGAAATTATTTTTATAACAAGGATACACAGGTAAATTTAGTTGACAGATAAGAATAGTAAATGAAATTCGATGAGAGACAGTACGGTAAATTCTTGAAAAAGGGAGTTAACTAATAATTAAAATACTTTAACATTTGCTCTATTTAAATTTTTATTTAAATTTTGTTTGACATTTTTTAAGGAAAATCGACAAAAACTGACGCGACTTCTAGTGTATAATGCACTGTATTATATGTAATCAAAGCTACTTGTCTTGTACAGGTTCAATAAGATTAACGAAGGTACAACGGCGATTGAAGTATACCTAATTGACGAGGAATTAAAAGCAGTAAACGAACTCATTGACATCGGACAAGAAACTTATACCTGGGAATCAGAAGGTAATAATTTTCTTCTCTTAAATACCAAAATTAATAAATTTTTAAAGATGTTAATTTCAGAAAATTATTCAGCCTTTTAGTTATTATTCCAAAAACGTCAGCTTATTGCTCACATTATTATAAAGCTAAGATAGTTAAATCAATTTTAAATCAAAAAATTATTTTTTTCGAAATAGACATCATACTTTATAAACAGTAAACAAGTATCTCGTTTATGTTGCGAAAATTCGATGATATTTAATTAAGAAAGAAAGAAGATCATAAAGTTAAAAAATTATGCTTAATATATCCATTATTTTTCTAGCACTTATAATTTCAATAACATTTTATAAATATTACAGATAGAATATATATTTCTTATAAAATTATCAAAATAAAAATCTGAAGCTCAATCCTTCAAAATTTCATACGTAAGGTTCATTATTCTTAATCATTCAAAAAGTACTAAAATTTTCTTAAACCTTCAAGTATCTTTCACTTTTAACTTAAATATAAAACAATCATAAAATCCAACCTAAACCTAACGGCAAAAAATCGTAAAAAATATCAATCTACCATTGGACCCTTCATTTCCGCAGAGGTAAGCGATTACGTGAACAAACTGCACGACATGGTAGGTAGCTTATTCCACCGGGTGTTCCGTGCCCAAGCAAATCTAACGGCTATGCAGCGCAAACTAGAAGAATGGGCCCTACTGCCCGTCCTAACGCGCAAAGAGGGCAAGCGCAACCAGCTGCTGGCCATAGCTGATAAAAAAGAGACATTCGAGAAGCGATATCAGTTGATAGCCGCGGACGCTGAAGAGCTGGAGCGTGTGCTTGAAGAGAATTATAAGCTGTACTTCGACCTAATTGCTGAGGAGCCCGAGCCGGAGGAGGGTGAGCTTTATTTAGAATGAGAGAAAGATAAAGTTTGAAAAAGTAAATTGTTATGAAGGTTTTGAATTCTGGTTTCAGAGGAGGAGGAGGTTGCGCTGGATGAGAACGGCGAGCCGATTATCAAGTGGAGTATTTCTTTATTTTGTTTGTTGTGATAGAACGAATATTTTGACAGAAATTTATTTTTCTACGCATTTTAAGAGTCGTATAAAAGAAATGTCAAAGTATTACAATATTACTAGAATAACAATATAAAAAAGGAATATACGTAGAAAATTTTAGCTTCTTAGAGTCGTAAATAATTACAAACTAATTCGCTTGAAATTTTAATCCTGAAAACGATCCATTAATTTCAGGGAAGAAGACCAGGGTATCGGCGAGGAAGTTGCGGAGGACGAAGCGCAAAAAGAAGAGGAACCAGAGGAGGAACCAGAGGAGATACCTCTCACAGCCTCGGAGCAAGCTCGGCGCGATGAAGAAGCTGCCGTGGAGGCGGAACGCGAAGAAGGTCGACGTGAAAAGTGGAAGTCCTACCTCGCCATTGTCGACGACATCGTCGCCAAGATCCTCATCCAGGCTGCTAGCTCTAGGTTTCTAGCTCTTGCTCTCAAATGCAAAAAAAAATCTTTCGAAAAAAATGTCTATCTCTATGTTTCTTCGCAGTATCGAATACATAATGGTAGAGACCGATGAGAGCGATGACATCGAGCCGCTGTTCGAGGTCGAATTGCAGCTCTACGACAAGCTGATCGTGTACAAGCCATCGCTGGATATTGAGGATCCATGGAGCCTGTATGCTGTTTATGAGGAGATCATGCTGGACATAATGCGGATGGGCACGCTTATTGCTAGACTTGATCCAGAAAAAGCTCCGGAAAGAGAGGTTTACACGGTGAGGGGTATTTTTTTTTATGTAATCGGGTATATTGACGGGCACTCCTACCGCCTAGGCGTGGGAGTGTTCCTAAACAGATTTATTTTTTTCCTTTATACTTGAGTTATCTCGGATTTTACTAATTAATTTATTCTTGAGAAGTATCTGAGAGCAAAAGTTAGCAGTCGAAAATTGCAACGGAATATTTAGTACAGACGTTTCTGCTGACTGTGAGAATAAATATTTCGATGCATCTTCAATATTAAATATTTTTATTTTTAAACTTTTTTATCGGTTAGTCTATCTAAAATTAACAATGTTTACAATCATTATTATAATAAAATTTGTAAAAGGCTCAAACTTATTACTGCAGTTACCATCTATTATTCCATTCTTGTACTTGCAATATAAAAAATTAAAATATGTATTTTGT
>JAPYZB010003080.1:0-26450 GCA_030522745.1 Eupelmus kiefferi | reverse complement strand
ATACTCTTTTAAGTAGCACGCAAATTTTTTACCTTTAAAAAACCGCTAAGTATAACGCAAAGCAATTTTGTAACGCTATTTAATTATTCATCACCCAAAGAGCTTTACAACCTGCAAATAAGCAGTTTTGCGCAAAAATTAAGCCTACACGTCCCCCAGCAGTAGCAGCAGCAAGCGGAAGCAACCAGCCAAAAACCGCGTATTTGTCGACGCCGTCAAATATTCGGCGAGGTGTTTGACGCTGGCAAACACACACCCACACGCTATTCCCCGAGGATCGCTCTCAAAGTTATTTTCACGCTGTTTCGAGTCCGTATGTTTTACTCGGAAAAATACTGGCGTCAGGCGCGGTATTTAGTTCTGCTTTTTTAACGAACGAATCCCGCGCGTCGAACGCAATTTCCAATGGGGGGCGAAACGGAGGCGGAGACGCCGCTGATTTTGCGGGAGAAAATTAGCTTTTAAAGGTACTAGTTAATTATTTCTGATATTAACAAAGCACGAGAACGCTGGTATGTGATAAACGCCACGCCCTATCGATTATTTTCCGATATATGTCGCCGCGCGTCGTTTAATTAATGCTAAGGGAACGACGCCCGATGATGATTGATGAACGAGCAGAAAGTGCGAGCCTCGAGCGAGCGATGATGTTGAAAATATTCGGTATATTTAGATGTAGAGTTCATCGGGAGCTGCCCAACAAATTCGTGTACTCAATAACCCTTGAAGCGTCAAGTTTTTACATGTTTAAAATAATCGAATTTTTATTGTTAACTACGAGAGCGTCGGTGTTACTTTTACCTACGACGAGAGAAAGTTTATCGTAAGTAGCTTCAGTGCCAAAGCGAAAATTGGCAGCGGAATCTCGAAATTCCAATTACGCACAACGCGCGCGCGCATACGAGCTCCGACAAAAAATCGTCCCGACTCCCCCCGTAACCTCGTTTACTCTCCCCGAATGGCCCACGCACGCATGCGCTTGTAATTAAAAAAAAGAAAAAAAAAGAGAAAAATCGTCGAAATGAAAAATTCCGCAGCGAAATAATTTCTCCTTCCGTTTTGCACCGTCATTCTCTCGCGCACATTCATATATCCATGTTTCTCATACGTATATGTACATGCCGCACCAGCGCGCGCACACATACACACACACAAACACGAGCGCACGTTTCATTGAAGTTCCTCATTAATGTATATATCAAATGTATACACAGCTTCGAGCGCTTGTTACGCGCATTGCATTGGAAAAAAAGGACTGCGAGACGTGGCTTCCTAGGGGTGGAAGAGAAAAAAAAGTAAGAGGAGAACTGCGCTGCGCAACGTACCCGTATAGTATAACCTGTGTCCCCCCCAGCTCCCGGCCGTGGGTTCGTTTTTTGTGCGCATAGGACGCATGTACGTGTAAACACGAAAATATTGCACTCGATTCATACGGGAGAGGATAAATAAAGTAGGTGTGCATGAAGGTGACGATAGGGCGAGTCGAGAGGAATAAGATGTAATTGTATGTCTCTCCAGAAGTCGTTTGAATTGTTATATTTTTTTCGTTGACGTAAGACGTAAACAATTAAGAGAGATGCGAGAGCGCGTGTCGAATCGTGTTATAAATTATATATATACAGACAGGAAGCGTTTCAATATAAGCACACACATATTGTCGCGATCCTTTATAGCCTAGCTATATATATATGTAAATTTCGTGAAGCCAAGGCCACTCGAGATGGTCTAATAACGATGTATGGTACACTGTAATTTGTCGAGTGGACAGGTGCGAAGGAGGAGGTAAGTGCGGCGCTGTCGAGAGAAAATTAACCTAAACGAAGGAGCGAGAGGTGGATGGAGAAACGTTATATACATGTATAAAATGAATATTATATATCTATATTCGTACCACTTTTTTGTGATTACCATCATGCAGTATTTCTCAATAAAAGAGTAATTTGTTTGTAAAAGCACTGTCTTTTCATTGCACCTCACAAACATATCCTTATCGCGCAACCAAGATTACATACCTGCACACGGAGCAGCTGTAGAAACTTAGCAAGCGTAGCTCGGTAAATACTACGATGAAGTTATCAGGGTAACAAGTAATTATTTGAAAGTCTGTAATTATTAACCTCGTAATTAGCGCTTGCAGTACTAAGTAATTGAACTCGGCTCCGTTTCATTTACAACTTCAGCCTCGCCTACCCTCAGATTTGAGCAAAGCCAACCTCGCCATTTAACGCCTAATAAAACTCAACAAATGCTAAATTAACAGCGGAATCGTGCCGGCCTCCTCTAACGTCATTACCAAGCGCGGCCTAAAAATGTCCGGGCAGCGCGTGCCGCGCCAGCTCCATGAAATCCTCGTCACCCCGGCGGGCATAAAACTGCGCCGCGTTCCGCGCGCATACAAACGAAGGAACGAGCGCGCGAATTGTGGGAATTGCCCGAGTGGGAGGCCGGCTTGCTGGAACGTATTAGCAGGCTCGCGGGCGCGCGGCCCGAATTAATCTAATTGTCCGAGCAATTAGCGGCCCGAGCGCGAATTAATCCGCAGCCCCGGGGCAACGCCGGCGTCGCCGCTGGATATCGTCTGTTATAATATTAAGAGAACATTTGCGGATCGCGCCGCGGCTGAAGAGTGGAGCTGGCAATTATTACGCTGTGTCTGGGTAATTTTGGGAATTATTTCGCGGAGTGCGAGCGCGTGCACTTGAGTTTTGATTTCTGCATGAGCGCGTTTGGTTTTTCGATTAAGGTCTTTGGTTCTGAGAAGCTTTGAGTCTTTTAGTTTGTGGATTTGGTGGTTATCTGGCTGTAATGTGAAGTTGTATTATTTTCAAGTAAGAATTTAAACTTTATTCATTATTTAATAGGTTATCTAAATTGAAAGTAAAAGGTAAAGATACCTTCAAAATTAATAAATCAGAAATAAGTTGAAAAGTTTGGTTAATTTAATCCCGAGTATTTGATTTCTCTCATACATTATTTAAAAAGTTATTTTATCATAAAAAAAGATTTGATCGAAAACCAAAATTCAAATAAATGATTGATACGATTATGTTAAAAAAAAAGAATTTAAATTTTTAAAAGTGGCATTCACGGGCATAATGCATATCATCCCAGACAACTCGCCATTTAAAAAAAAAAAGATATTTCTACCTCGGTGCAATTCAAATTAAATCTTAAATTCAAATTCAACACCGAATATAAAAATCAATGAAAAAATCAGAAATTTCCACCAGAGTAAAATCCGCTTTCAATAATATATCTGAACTCAGCGTTAAACAAAAATAAAATTAAAAACCACTTGTATTCAATTAAACAGCAGCGTCTACCATTCACGTTTGCCGCAATCATCTCCTTACATTAACAGCGCCAGCAGCAGCGGCAGTCGGCTCACTAAATCAGAGTCCCACGAAGCACGTAGCCGGCTCGGAGAAAGCAGCGAGACGGCGCCGAGAGTAGAGCCAGAGGATCTGCTCCCCTCGACCTGCTGCAGGTAAGCGCGCGATGTGCATGCGCTCGAGTACACCGTACAAGTCTGCCTCTCTGCGTGCGAGCTAGAAAGCGCTTTATTATGTCCACATCGGCGCGACGCTGCGGAGTCGCAGTAGTTAGGGTAAGGCTGTGGTCGGACGGGGCACGAATGCGTGTATGGGTGTCAGGGGGTGCGCATTGACCTTTTGAATCGTGGGAGATGTTAATTAGATGGTTTTTGATGGATGGTTGATTATGTATTGATATTGGTGGATTATGGTGTTTTTGTCGCGATTCTTGTCAGAGGTGTTATCGCGGTGGGGTTCTGTTGTTGCAGGAGGCGGGAGTTTTTACGAATAGAGAATTTATTGATTTTCTTTTGATATTTTATTATTTTTTGATGTAAAAAGATCAGAATAGTCTCAAATAACTGTACACTTTTAACGTGAATGAAAATAATAAATCCTTCAAAGGAATTATTTATCACCCAGTATAAGTTTAGCCAACGAAGTGAAAAGGAAATGACCTTCCATAGACGATAAAATAAGAACCTTTCAAGAAAAAGTAGATAAGAAAACTTTAATATTTTACTACTTATAAATCTTATCGAATAATTTATTCTAATCTCCCTTAGCAATCGAACATCCCCCAGCCCGATTAATTATCCTAACAGTCCAGCCATCCCTTTTCACCACTGGCCTGCCGCAGCTAATCGCGAGCTCTCCATCAGAAACGTCACCCGCTCTCTCTCACTCCTGCCAGTCGCTCGCAGGAAAAAAAGAAAAGCACGCAGCTGCTCCTCCGCAAAACTTTAATACCAACGCGCTCTAAAAACTTTCGGAAACGTCGAGCTTACGTGCGCGTTACGATCGCGATAAAAGCCGGCGCTGAGGCTCTCTCCCGGCTTGACCCAGAAGGGCCCGTCGCTCGTTAGTACAGTGGCGCCTCCCTCGAGGCTGGGCAAGGTCGACTTTAATGGACTCATTTCCGCGCTTCGAGATCCGCGCGGCGCGGTTGTGTCACCCCCTCGAGGCTCCTGAGCAACTTGGCGAACTTCGACCTGTTACTTCATTTTTTCTCCTTTCCCTGAACGTGGGGGAAGTCGCCGCGAGTGGCGGCTGCGGTTTTGGGGGCCCAGGCCAGTGTGAAGTGCGGCTGGGCTTTGTTACATGAGCGGTGACTCGAGTGCGCTGGAATGAAATATTGGTATTTTGATTAGCGGTCGAGGGCTGGTTTGCGGATGTTGCTTCGAGTACTTTGACCGCGTTAATTATAAGTTTCGCATTATGCGCGTGCGGCGAACTATTTTTATTTTTGAGTATTTTGATTAATGATGAAATGTGTTTCCCTCCCCAATGATTTTATTTCCGAATTAATTTTCAAAAACAAAAGATAAATAATTACCCGATTAAAAGACAAAAGCAAAACAGCACTCATAACAATCGTCGCGCCCCAAAGTCTGAAATCCCCGTGCGCAATTGCCAACTTGAATTCGAGGCCCGCAAACAGGCAAAGCCGTATACTGCAGCCCCTGCACACAAATACTAATGAACGATCGTTTCGCATTAAACGAAATTAACTATCTCCAGGCTCGAGCTGCGCCGCAGAGAGCTAGCCTTCATTACAAAGGCGAGATAGAGAGCGCGCGTCGCGCTTTGTGCGGCCCACACGCTACTGCGCACGCAGAGCGTATAAAGGAGGTTAAAGCTCGCTCTTGCGGCATATCTACCTACCTCTCTCTCTCTCTCTCTCTCTCTCACCCTTACAAAGTGCCATAATCGTCTAATGCCTGATTAATGCGCGAAAGAGGCCGGGGCACAAAGATTGCGGTAAATGGGCTTGATCCGTGGGAGATCAGTCCGCACAATGCTCGTGCGCCGCGGGGGCAGCTGCGAGCCCAGCACCGACAATGCGCCTCTCTCTCTCTTCGCGTGTGTCTGTGTATACACGTTAAATACACGGGCGCAAGCTGCGTCTGTGCTGGGCATTGTACGATGCGCGCGCTACGGTCTACTAGTCGCTTCCGGTAATTTCGTCCCATGCATTATTCATCCCGAAGTAGAGAGCGAGCTCTGGCCTTAACTCTATTTTGCGATATGGAAATGCAAAAAGAGAGGAGGGGGTGGGTACGTATGGGGGCTGTAAGAAAGCCCGGGCTGGACGCGAGATTGATTGCGAGTTTTGCGTGCGCGCAGGGTTTGATGGCTATCGGGAGCGGTGTTGCGCTTTGTTGCGGAAGAAGGATGAACGCTGTGGTTTTTAGCGGGGTAAACATATCGTTAGAGAGAATGGAGGGGCCTCGTTGCTGGAACGGTGTTCTTTCTGTTACGGCTGAGGCTTTTGGATGTTAGGTTTTTAAATCGGTTAAAGTTGAGATTCGTTTAACTGTAATAAATTTTATTTTTCAAGGATCTCGTTGTTCATTAGTTTTCTTTCCTATTCGGGCGTTGTAGCAAAAAGAAAAAAAAAAGCAAACAGCTTACCCGATGGTCGGGACGGTTTTAGTATATTGTATAAGATTTATATTATATACGGATTGAAAATATATTTACATATAGTTCGAAATATTCAGTTGTTTTTAGTCTGGTACAGATCACAGCGCTATTTTCTCCCTATCAAAAAAGTTATAACAAAATGTTGCAAGGCCAAAATAAACGACTTGTGATTAGTTCTTGTACTGCACATACACGTAATGCTGAATTTGAATTATATATGTACACTTATAAATATAAGTAACTATTAATGCCGCGATTCTAATTAATTTATTAAAAATTAAAATACAATGTAAACCTTGCTTGTGGTACTGGGTTAACTTCAGGTTATTCGAAAGCAAGTAAAGTTAATACTTTATGAAATTCTTAACAACATTGAGCAAACATTGGTAATTTTGCTCATTATTAATATTAACTATAATTGTTCCATAATAAGACAATATTTGAGCGTGCAACGCGCGCGGTTCTATCGTTACTACACAAAATCGATAAAGTAGATATAGAGATACACAGAAATAAAAAATACTCATACACATATACATAATTTCGCACATATACCAATACACATACATGCACTCTTTAAAGTTGAAATAGGGAAAATTCTACTAATTATAGTACTAAAATTTTTTTTACTAGTAAGATAGTGATCACTATTTTTGGTAGTAGAGTTTAAGCGTTCAATAATAAAATAGTGAAATATTAATATTAAAATAGTGGAAAATGTATGGGGTCAGTCGAGAAAGCATGCGGTGGCGCTCGTATTCACATGTGGTATGGGCTACTATGCAGGGGCCCAAACGTCATTTTTGCAATAATAAACATGGGGAAACGATTTCAAAAATGGTCTAAATATGATAGTGTATATGCACTAAATTTAATAGTATACATTTCACTAATTTCATTAGTGCACATGTCCCACCTTTTAAATTAGTGTGTATTCACTAATTCATAGTGGAGCATTTTGGACTAGGCCATTTAGTGCATATACACTATTTTTGAATGATTTTTCACTATTTAAAATTTACAGAGCATATAAACGTATTTTTCAAACTTTTTCTCATCATTGTAAAGCTTCTTATGAAGAGATGTATTCTTTTACTTAACATGAATGGTCGACCATCAAGAGTTTATATTGTAACAGATTGTCACAAAGGGTTCTTAGATGAAATTTTTCTTTTCGCTGTCATCAATAAATAAATTACCCTTTTAAAATTGTTTTAAAATATTAATGCCACCGCATTTTTTAAACACGTCAACGCTCACATAAAAAAGCTAAATTAAAAAAAAGTACTAAAAAGAATCTCCACACAACAAAACTAAACCGAGAATGCGTTCTCAGAACTTTCCGGCTGCAACTTCTCGTCGAGCATGTCTTTTTCTACGCTTGACGCTCAGGTATTTCCCCAGGAAAATAATGTCCACCATTCCCGCGGGTGCTGAACGCAGCGAGACGAGACTCGTCTTCTAATGGACTTAATATTTCAGGTGTCCCGCTGCACACGCACGGGTCAACGACGACCTTCTCCCAGTTCTCATTTGGATATAGAAACTCGGGCTCCTGCTCGTGAGGGATGAGGACTTGTGGGATTATCCGTGCGCGATATCGCGGAGCTTGAGTCAAGGGCTTGCGTTTTCGCTATTCTCGGCTGCAGAACAATTGCTGGGCAAAGGCTAAAGTTGACCAAGATGCTTGTAATCTCGGGGTGAGGTGTGTGAGGTGAAACATGTTGTTAGCGTGTTTGTTGAAAGCTTAATTCTATAAGCTATGTACTGAGGCTATGTTACGTACAATGGATTATTGAATTTTTTATAACTTTGGTCATCCATTAGCTTACTCTGAGTTCAGATTTAGAGCTTAATAAAAATCCGTCTGCGTTTTTCATTATTCGTTTATTATACATATTGTACTAGTGTACATTGTACAGTGAGAAAATAATTTTTTAAATCGAAAATCCTCTTTTTTTGCGTTGTATATAGAAAAAAAAAAAAAAAAAAAAAAAAAAAAAAAAAAAAAAAAAAAATAAAAAAAAAAAAAAAAAAAAAAAAAAAAAAAATAAAAATAAATAATACTTGATTATCAAAAGAATAAAATGGTACTTTATTTTACCTACAAAATTAAAAGATAATTAGCCTCATTACGTCCGCTATTGTAGTTAATAAAGTGGATTTTAGTATTCAGTAAAGAACAAAATAATTCTTTATCAATGAAAAATTTTAAGAGACAGTCACAATTTTGCATTAAAAATCAAAATTAATACCCCAAATTTCAAAAGCAATAAAAAAATAACGAGAATATTTCCATACCAAAAACGTAGTTCTAATTCAAACACGTCTGACCCCTAAAACATTTTCGCTCGACCGGAGTAGCCAAATTGCAATTAACTCCAGCTCTCGCCGAAATCCCGTTAATATTTCAGTATAGCGCTTTTTATAAACGCTAGCGTGCGGGGCTTCCGATTTAACGTACTCCCGTATAGCCGTCTGCGCGCGACCCAAATATTCACTCTGCGCCCGGCTACCTCTCGACTCGTCTTATGCACCCCGTGCGCGCGCTTATCTGCGATTCACGTCGGAATAGTCCGAATACTTGACCTGTACTCCCTCTCTTGGTTATCCGCTCGAACGCTGTTTATTGCATACCGATGCCAACTGAAGCCGGAGCGCGGAGCCAGTCTAGCGGCAGCTCTATCGCTCTAGCATCCTTTTCGCGTGTCTCTCTGGCATAAGCTCGCACCCCCCTCGCTCCTCTCGCGCGCTAGTAAATTCCTCATCGTTTTTACTAACGTCTCAGTCCAACGACTTTTTAAGGAATGTTTGAGAAATTAATTGAATGCCGACTTGGGCTTCCGCAATTATTCGGATTATTTTTATTATTCGCTTTGTTATTTACTTTAGGATGATTCAACAGCTTTTATTCATTCTCGGAATTTATCTTAATTCGTTTATTAAGACATTTTAGTTTATGATAGTAATCAATAACTGTTTTCCATTTCGCGAATTTAGTATACAATACAATAATACCTTGGTGCCTGAAAAAGTGGTGACAGCAGTGGGATCGAGAATATTCCCGGGCTTTACACGAATTTCACCAATTATACTGCACCCAGCTATTCTTATTATTTCATAGAAATGTTAATATTCCCCATTTAATCGTGAACGCTAAGCCCTCAAACGTCCGTTCTCTCGCCTTTACGTCTTTGCTTAAGTGAAACAAAGTTCCCGCACGAGCAATTATCCTTTGGACTCTCTCGGTCAGCCTTTATGTAACGCTTTACACGTACGTGTAAATCATGCGGCAGCACACCTCTATCCGTCTTTGCAGATCCGGTCTACACACGGGCCGCTGATCCCCAAAATCCACGATTACCCGGGGCAGTTCTTGCAAAATGTTAATGGAGCCATCGCCGTCCAAAAGTAAAGCCGACTATAGCCTTCCGTAATGCATGCACGCACGGTGCTTTCAGTGCATACTGAATACAGCATTATGCTCTCCGCTTTTGCACGTCATTGAAAAAAGCGGAATTATTGACGAAGTATAGAGGGGAAGAAAGCCTTGATCTGAGGCATAAAGAGGCTATGAAGATAGGAAGATAATATGAAAGCGGAAGGAAAAAAAGAGAATTCACTTATGAAGAGATTTTTTTATGTCGAGAATCAAAATTTCGCGAAACCATCTTTGTTATAAAGCGAATAAATAGTCATGTTTTATACTAAAATTTTAATTTTCCGAAAATAAATTTTTTAACAATTGAAAATTAAATTGAAAAAAAGTTTTAGCGCACTTGTAATTTAACAAAGTTTCATGACATCTTGGAAGAAATTTTCTATCCCAATTTTTTTTCGTTTCGTCAATGCATTATAAGTATCATATAGTCAGTTGTTTATAACGTTCTGTTTTCTTCATAAAATTTTCCATGCAATTTTCTTTAACCCTCAAATTTAATTTATTATTGAATCAACATAAATATTTTTAAATAAATTTGATGAAGCTTCTAAGCAAAAAAAAATGTTTAAATTGATGCATAATTACATAGTCTTGATACAAACTTGAAAAGCAAAGATCACGGTTGAATCCAGACAGTCTGTAAGAACGAAAAGAAATAAATCCAACTACACCATTTACTTTGCTTCAGCGCTGCCCGAAAACATGAATTCCATTACGGCAGAGAAACACGCGCGAGAAGTAGCAGCTCCCATACTACCTGTATGTGCTACGTATATATATAGGTATAGGAATGCTGGATTCGAGGCGGACAATAAACTCGTGAAATATTGGAACGTCGCAGGCACTGTATTGTTAGCGAATAAAAAGTGTATTCTTCAAAAGGGCACGTCGAAAGTATTTTGTCACCGACAATATTGGTGATGTTCAGAGCCGTTTTAATGAACGCTTCATTGTTGCTGCAAGGCCGAGTTATAAAAACTATTTGTTATGTAAATTCGGTTACACGCTTGATCTCGAGGAGATCCATGTTTGTTATAAATGCGCATTTTTATTATGAATGATTTAATAAAGATTTTATATATTTTCTTGTTAAGCAAACGATAATTTTTATTTTTCTACTGAAATTTTTATTCCATCTAAATGATAATTTATTGCTAGTTTCTAAATTTAACTAATATGATATAAATAATCATATACTTTAATATTAAAAAAAAAAATCAAGGGTTTCAAATGCTATCCTTGCAAGTGATAAAAAAGAATATTTTTTAAAACTCTATCAATTAATTTTTTAATCAAAAACTTACTTAAATAAATATCATTAATGACATAAATAAAACATTAATCACTAATTTAACGTTATAGTGTGAACGGAGATTAAGTGAATCACATTGAAACGTTCAAACAATAAATATTGATCAAAATAAAGCGCCTCTTCAAAATGATGAATCGAAACATAATTTAGGTATAGAGCAATATTAAATTCAATCGAATGAAAACGGATGAAGCACTAATATACCATCAAAATGAGTGATAAAATGAGTAAAATGAGTAGTAGAATTTAGAAATAATCCATTGCCTCAACTAATTCAAAATCTCCTCGCTATTCATAAACTAATGCACCTCCATAAATACCAAAGCGTATTATTACAATCTCTGGAACTGTCGCTTAGCCCTATTAATTATACCAACTCTGAAATCTAATCGAAACGAGAAAGGAAATCTCAAAGAGCAAAGTTGAAAAATCGTAATCCACTAAAATGCGCCCAGCTTATATTCCTCTTGTGCTCTCGCATAGGCCAGCCATTCTTACTCCTGAATGCCGCGGCACAAAGGCAAAACTTTTCCACCTCTTCCATCCCTTCTCTGGAATCCCTTTCAAGCCAAGAGTCCCGGTCCCAGTCGTTTACTTCCGCGCGCACTCTCTTTTAATTCGCGGACGAAGAAAAGAACAGCCGCCTTTGGGCCCCTATCTTCATCTTACATCCCAGAAAATTTACTTAATTAAAGGAAAGGAAGCTGGTTACTGAAGAGTAGACGTTAATTATCCGTCGTTGACTGTAAGCAAACGCGGATGCCCCTGAATTAATAAATTTATAATTAATAAGTTATTTATTTTTTTTTTTTTTTATAAATTTGATAGAAGCTGTGGTATAGTCTAGAGGATAGTCCAGGTGGGAGTGGAGTTTCATTCAGCATTGGGATATTAGGGGAAATTGTAATTGGAACAAGCGATCGCGATAGGGGTTTAGAGCTTATATTTGAACGGGTGGATGATATAAATTCAGCGCGCATTATTTGCGTTGACGACAGAAGAGATGAAATTATATAAGCACCGGATGTCTTTTGAGCGGATTTGGAATTGATGCAGCATTAATGCACAGTTGAATCATGTTTTAGTTTGGAATTAAATCGTTTTAATTATAATATTAGAGACTTTTGATAAAGTTATACAGATGAAAAAATATTTCGGATTTATTAACAACAATTATTAGCTTATTCTGTAAATATATTATCAGATAATAAAGAAAATTTTTTTTAAATTCTAAATAGCTGAAAAAACTTTATTTTACAATCAAGTAAATATTTTTGAAAATTTTAAACGCGATACTATATATCAACAAAAATATTCTTTCAAAGTTCTTTGAGAACGTAATCGTATTCATAAAGTCGTCAAAAGAACAAGTTCCACTTTCAATCGACGCAATAAGAATTTCGTCGCTTAGAATCGATTTCTCAATAAGTTGGAAAGTGCTCCTCGCGACTCTGAGTAAATGCATCCCCTGATCATTATATTATAAAGTCGCAAGCAGCATCTTTTTCACGCATTGTTGAGCATCAACAGCTCGCCGCCTTTAAAGCCGGGATCTCTACTAGCTGATGATGATCATTAAAAAAAGAAAAAATATAAAGAAAAGAACGGAAGTAGTAAGTATGAGAAATCTTCTCATTAAAAGTGTCTTGCTCTTGAGAAGAGCAAAAGGCATTATAACGCGTCGTAGACCGCTTTTGGTACGTTTCTGCAGCTGTGTCTTCTCATTTCTATAAGAAAACACGAAGAAATAACACCAGGCATCGAAACCCTCGTTGTAGTTTTATGAGTGATACAATAAGAGCGCTAAATGCAAATTCCAGCCGCTGCCGCCGGAAACTTTAAAATTTGTGCTTTAATATCGAGATAGTACCGATGGTAGGATCCTGCAAAATTGGTACTTTCTATCGGGCCATAACAGTTTTGCATTCATTTCTATTACGCTATTTTACCTTCATTTAAAATTCGCTTTTCAAGAAACTCAAACATTTCTCAGAAATATCCAACTTGCAAGATAGAAAATACGGCAATCGTTACTAACTTAAAGCTATATTTCCATTCGAAGAAACACTCTACAATTGATCCAATCGAAAATCGTTTCTGCGTATCAATCAAAATCGAATCGCACGAAAAATCTCAAACTTCTGCCAACAGTCTCAGAAATCAAGCAACCCAACCTCTTCTGCAACCAGCGGCAAACTCCCACCTTTCAGCCTCACCTCTCACGCCGAAAACTCGGCCACTTCTTCTCCAGCTGCACGGGGACGGCTCCAGTTTCCTCCAGGAATTGCGCCGGCTCAATAACGGGCGTGGCAAAATTTATGCACTCCGTAGGACTACGTCGGCCCGTAACGACTTAAGACTTGGCCAATAAACTATACAACTCGCGCGGGCTATCGCGCGCCTCACCGCGCAGCTGGCTTACATGCAGCCGCACCGAAGAACAATAAACTTCCGGCTATCGATTCACCAATAAATGCGCGGCCCGGAGGATTAAGCGCATTATGTACCGCACGTGCAAGCTTCTGGCCCTCTCTTTGTATTTACACGCATACGCATTCGCAGGTACTATAGCTTAATAAGTGTGCATTGCGAATTGCGGGCGAGCGATATAATGCGTAACGATCACGAGGGAAAATGACGAGTTCGTTAGAGATGAGCCGTCGGATCAGAAGATCATCCAGTATGAACTGGTGCACACTGCGATGCTCCCTTTTAAAGCTTGGCCATTGTGCTTGAGCCGGTATTTCGGATAATATGAGCGCGGATAAATAGGGAAAAAATTTAATGACGTTCTTGCGCTTGTAAGTGCTGTCGTGCTCGAGCTTGCCAGAGTCAGTAGGTTAACGTTTCTGGAATGAATGGAAGAGTTATATATGCGCGTTTCGTGGATTTAGTTTTAATTGAATTTCAATTATAATTGGAGATATAATCTGGAATCGGTTTGATATGGATTTCTTAAGCCTCGTAATTACGGTATAATGGAGAGGCGAAATGAATGCTCAATTCTACCCTGTAAATTTATTCGTATAATTTTTAACGTAAATTAATAAGCTAGTTAATAATGAATAGCACCGAAATTTAGTGTCAAAATAAATAATAGACTGTACTCTGTAAATTTGAAATAGTGAAAAATCACTCAAAAATAGTGTATATGCACTAAATGGCCTAGTCCAAAATGCTCCACTATGAATTAGTGAATACACACTAATTTAAAAAGTGGGACATGTGCACTTATGAAATTAGTGAAATGTATACTATTAAATTTAGTGCATATACACTATCAAATTTAGTACATATATACTAGTTTTAATAGTAAAATTAATATATTTTAAATCTGAATGTATTTATTAAATTAGTGAAAATACAATGATTTCTTTCATACATTTTGTTTTCCAAAACCAATTCAATTTGTGAAAATTGACCATTTTTAGACACGGCAACCAGGCACTTAATAAGTTACAGGGGGGTCAAAACACCATTTTTGAAATTTTTTTCCCATGTTTATTATTGCAAAAAATCATTTTTGAAATCGTTAGCCCATGTGTATTATTTCAAAAATGACGTTTGGGGCCCCCTGCACAGTAGCCCATACCACATGCGAATGCGAGCGCCACCGCATGCTTTCTCGACTGACCCCATACATTTTCCACTATTTTAATATCAATATTTCACTATTTTATTATTGAACGCTTAAACTCTACTACCAAAAATAGTGAAATTTATTGACTCAAATTAAACAAAGTTATTCTTCCACTAGTTAATAGTAAAATTTCACTATCTTACTAGTAAAAAAAATTTTAGTACTATAATTAGTAGAATTTTCACTATTTCAACTTTAGAGAGTATATTAATTTCAGACCGGTATATTTTAACACAATAATATTCAAATAATGCCTACTATTGCACAGCAAAGCATTGAACAAAAGAAAAACTCAAAAAGATTTAAAGTGCGAAAGTATTTATTGCCCAACTTCCAACAGTTTATAAACCCTACAATTCAGCACTCTACATACACAAAAGCATCACTACAATAATGATATTTTTGAAAAATAATTTCATACGCCGGCTTAAACAAAAGAATCCAAATAGCGCATAACACCCCTTTTGATTTCGGCCTGGACTGTATTTTTTACCGCCCAGAAAAAGAGCCATCCGCTAAAACAGCGCGCGCTTCAAGCGCACTTCCCGGCGATATATCCGCGCTGCACTCGAGCCCCGCGCGACACTCGACGCACCACCTGCGTGCTTTGCTCTCGCGCAGTTTTTATACAGCAAACTCGATCGCCACTCCAATCGCTAGCCCCGCTCCATATTCGCTTAAAAATTCCAGCGCTCCCGGGGCTAAGTACATGAACTGGAGGTAAGTAGCTCGCCGGGCGCGCTAACGAGTGGCATCGCTCACGCGCGGCGGAGCTTAAAGCCTCGTTAAGACGAAGAGGGGGTGGGCTGTGCACTAACGGCCCGCCATGTATCTCGCAAATCGCGCGGATCTGCCGCGCTCCAGCCTCCGTGCTTTCATGTACGCGCTATGTGCGTATCTGCGAGGCCTCCCTACGCGTTAATCTCCGCGCTGTAATTTATACAGGCGCATCGATCTGCCCGGAGAGCAGCGGGAGATAGAGCGGCGTTTTATGTAGGTGCGACTTTCGCGAGCGGCAAGTTCGCTGGGAGGCTGGGTGGAAGATATGGGTGAGCGCTTGATTTATTCCGTTTGTTCGCCGAGTTTTCTTGCGGGGCTTGATTTAGGAATTGTTTGCGGGTCTTTGCAGTAGGATATATTAGTGTGTATACGCTGGGGTTGTTAGGTCTATACTGTTATTATGTGGTTACTGAGTAAAGCTCCTTTTTTAGTTGTCTTTATTAATAGTACATTTTGATACGGGTGTGTTGAAGGTGATTATTTGCCTCGTGAGACGTTTTTCTTAGATACTATTCTAAAAAAGTCGAACGAGGCAAAAATCACCTTACGCACCAGTATCGAACCGCATTTTATGCCACGAGAGCCGAAAATTCATCTTAAAGTTATGATGTTGAGGCTAGATTGACATAAAAGAATTTTGTTTTGCTTTGATAAAAAGAAATCTTTGTGGAGCTGGTACCTATATTTTTAAATCCAAGATTTTAATTAAAATTAACGTTGTTGTACTAGATATTGGATTTTCATTAAGACATTTACGTATGAAGTTAGGTGCATATCTTTAAAAAATATAATCTTGTAGTAATCAGATGAAATTTAAAAATAAATTTGAATAAAAAAAGCAATACTATCCGAGTTAACGGTATCTCTTGGCCTTTAATTGGCTCTTAAATTGAATCGATTATATTGACTAGGAGATGTCATACCTTTCGTAACATAGATTTTACTGCAACGTTATCCGATCTCCTTTAGCAAAAAACATCAAACTTCTGTGTAAAAGCTTAAATTATAAGTTTAAAAATAATAATTTCTGAATAATATCTAATTACAGAAAAGTTATATTAAACTAAGCTATTACTTTCTATTTTAAGATTTTAAAAAACTTAATTATCACAAAGTTATATTTTCAATTTGAGTAAAATAAAACATCTAATTATACAGTCCTGCGCTAATGTTCTCAATAATTTAAAAATGTGCTTCCATTGATTAACAATAATTAAAATTTCACTTTTTGAAAGTAAAAACTACTAAATAATATAGATAATTATATCGATATTATTATGTTAATATATAACTATACAATTATTAAATTCTCTTATATTTTATTTTTATATTTATTTATTAATTCAAAATTGGCAGTTTTAATATTCCTGAAGTTGTTTATTTAATTTATCAAAAAATACAATACATTCGATAATTTTAAAACCAAATAGCTATAAGAAAATTTGGAGAAACCTTTTAATTTTTAGCAAGCTATTAAGATTATGGTTACTAGAGTCATGCAGCACCCGCTTCCTACAACTTCCTTTTCCCCATGCCCTTTTTGTCTGTAATTGCTTAGAAATTCTTGTGACTCTCAGCTGGCGTGCTACAATTTCTCTTTGAGAGTTTCTGGAGCAAGGCGCATGCAAATCGTCATCCACGAATTTTCAATTTCACATTCATTTTCTAGCCCTAGGCGTTGTAAACAGTTTCAGCTATAAACTACACTTGCGCACCAGCATAGTTAACAATATTTGGCTTTTAAACGCAATACTTGTTATACAGCACAAACTTTAAGACTGTTATTAAATTTACAGAATAATATCTAAGAATGTCAGTGGTATCGACATTACTCTTTGACATTTTTAGATTGTGACAGTTTTCAAAAATACACGCGATTGACAAATTTTTCTTCCAGGAATTCTGTCAACTGTAAATTTACCAGTTCGAATTATCCCAAAAAATATTAATGCCAATCCATAAAATCGTAAAATATTCAGGCTTATTAAATAATCACCATTATATAGCTCATCACAAGGAAAAATATTTTTTAAATAACCATTGACCTACAACCGAACTCTAACCTCATTTCAATCAGAACCCAGCATATATCTGATCAATCAATGCAGCTAATCAATCCGAGGCCATCACTCACCTGGCATCTAATTAGTCTCCTTCCTCCCCTCCCCCGTCCCTCTTCCATTTTCTCACAGATCCGAATCCGTACCTGCATCTCAGCAAGCATGTACATCTGTCCATGAAGCTGTATAACCTAACGTAATCCCCCCTTACTCCCAGCGGAGTATTGACATTTCAGGCAAGAGACTCGATCTTCGCGCGCTTGCCTGCGCTTGCGAAAACGCGTCGTGACGCGCGACCGAGAGATAGCGCAGCCCAGCTTCATCGAATATATATGTGAAAGGGGAGAGATCGGGTAATAGCGGCAGTGGTGGGAAGCGGCCAAGCGATTTTCGACCGGCTGAAAGATTTAGCAGACGTCCGGAATCGCCTTGCGCTCTCTCGTTTCGGCCGGGGGAGCAGTGTTGTAGCCGGGCCGAGACAATGGAAGAATGCCCGGGGTACTTGCGGCCAGCGGATTTGCTCGGGGACGCGCGCTCGACATGATTTGGCCCGATGGCGTCTTGGGATTGAAAAATTGAAATTGCCGAGGTTTCGGGGAATTCGGATGGTTTTCTGGGTAAGTTATAGGAGAAATATTTTTTTATTATGTTTATTTATTATTTGCGTGATGTTTTTGAATTCCTTTTTTGGAGGATACTTTATTTGGTTTTAAAATAAATTGGAGGGAATTAAAAAATGTATTTCCCTCTAATCCATTTAAAATAGTTGAAAAATAATTTTAAAAAGCTTTACAGCAGAGTTTTTAAAAAATCTGTCGCTTTCCGTAAATAAAATAAATTTTTATTATTTAAACGCGTTTATACCTACGTTTGTAATTGATATTTCGAAATAAAAATAACTTCACGTATAACTGAAAATTGATAATATCAATAGACTATGTTCACCAATTTGCTTGTTAAAATTAATAATTTTATTGAAACTTTTATTAATTAATTGAATCTTTTGAATATAAAATTGTTTAATTTGATGAAGCTAGAATTTAATAAAGAATTTTTTATGAAATTTTTATAATATATTTTCTTATATGCATCAAAAGTAAATTTAACTATCTAACAATAGTATTACACTGCAGTATACGGAATCTTCTGATATTCTATTTTCAATTCACAATAAAAATTTTTAAAAATAAAGCATAGAAAAAGAAAAATTGATGTCTAATTTTCTATGCTATGTTGAGGGGTAAAAATAGACTATAATATAGTACATTACGTAACTAGTGCGGGAAGTAGGTGATTCCCGCACGGGTGTAGTTTGAAGCCCGAGCGAAGCGAGGGTGATAAAAATACCCGTGCGTGATCACCTATTTCCTGCACGTGTTAAGTACATTATTTTTTCATACAAGATGTGGGAAGTTCGTTCCGTATTATTTGTCATGTGGAAAGTGTCATCATTTCTGCACAGCTCTTGAACGTGCAGGAAAATACATGGCGTGCGGGAAGTGGAACTACCCGCATGCCATGTATTTTCCCGCACGTTTAAGGGCCGTGCGGGATGTATTTTCCCGCACGTTTAAGGGCCGTGCGGGAATGGGGCACTTCCCGCACGAGAAAGCGTGCGGGAAAACGAACTTCCCGCACGCCGTGTGGAAAAACGAACTTCCCGCACGCTGTGTGGAAAAAGTTATTTCATTGAAGTTAATAAAACTATCACGATTATACATCACTAATACTCTGTTATATTCCAAAAATCTTACCTGTTATCTAGATCATCAAATACGTTTTTCGATATCATTGGGCCTTGTATGTACTTACCTTTTACCTTTCTACAGCCTCCCATACTACCACACCTACCAACGATATACCCAACAACTGATCCCAACAAAATAAAAAAAAACAGAACAGTACTGACCCCAGAGACATTCTCCAGCTTTTTGTTGTGCTGAATCGTGCGATCTCCACCCGCTCGTTCCTCTTTGACACACACCCACACACCCACACACACACACACACACAGTTAAACTCGCGCGCAATTTTACAAGCGCAGCTAGATCGATGGTTCGCGTGACGGGCCCGCGCGCGAATAATTAAAAGAGGCTTTATGTAACTGCCCCGAGCGACGCGAGCCTTTATACACGTACATCTCTCTGTGTGTATACGTATAGGGCTAAGCGTGCGGGGGCGGAACGCGGGCCACTTGGCACGCGATGCGAATCCGCTTCGCTCTTTCCTCGCTTTCGGCTGGCGTTTATCGGTATTTACGATTCCGGGAGAGTGATTGCAGCTCCGCGCGGGATGCGGGAGAGAAAAAGAAGGAGAGCGAGACAGATAGGCTGGGAGAGAGAAAGGAGGAGAGCCGATGGATAAATAAAAGCGACGGAGTTCAAGCAGAAGAAGCTTTTGCTCCCTGCGCTGATTAGACATGTTCTGTGAATTGGAAACGATGACGCTGCGCGCGAATGCGACGGGTAAATCATTAAAATAAGCGCGAGAGTGGCACTAGCGTGTATTAAGCATATCGAACGAAGATAAATGGCTCGCGCAGCGTGAAAGGAGCCGGGCGGAGAAAAGTTTTCCGAGTCAAAAGATTCGAAAGAGCATAATGAGACTGTAGCTTTATGGTTCGCGGGGGATGAATATTTTGGTAGCGGCTTTTCGTTTTGGAAACGTTTTTTTTTCAAGGATCGGGTAAAGAGTTGTAAAGTCTTCATTTACTTTAAGAGAGCTACTAATTGGTTTCGTCAAATAAGGCGTTTTTGTGTATGTAATAATGAAGCTTTTAAGTTATTTATGTTGATTCAAAAATAGAGTCAAAGGCGTCTTAACTTAATGAATCTCTTGAGCTTTTCTGAAAGCTCTTCATTTACGCATCATCAGCCATTCTTTTTGATACTTTCAGAAAGCAGACAACAGCCCTAACTACATATAGCACTTAAGAAGCGAAAAATTCTATAAATTCTAAAATAGAAACTATTCTGCAAATGAATAAATTCAGAAAAACACTATCCCGGTAAAGAAAAAATAATATTCTTAATTAGTGCCCCACAAAAAAGTTCGTGAACCTCAAGCCCTCCTTCTTACGCTAACATTTCGCGGACTTTCTTCTCGACTGCTCTTCGTGGGCCTTTAGCCGACTAAATACTGCAGCTGAAGTAAGAGGCCAGGCGAAAGAAGCCGAGCGAGAGCCAAGCGCGGCTAAAGCACCGAAACGCTGAGAGTGAATGCGTGGGTGTATATCTGTGTGCTTATCAGTTGAAGAGTCCCATACGCTATATCGTAATTACGGGATTTTAAATAAGCTCACATGTGTGATGAGGGTAAGAAAAGGATCCACTTATCGCCTCAATTCAGGGAGATTGTTGGATTTCTTTTGAAACGTCATGAAAAGGTGAAATAAAAAACGAATATGGTTAGTTTTGGTTCACGATCAATTTCCTTTCGAATTTGCACATGTGATTGAGTAAAAAATACAACAACTTTTCTTAGAGCAATATTGTTTCTTTATATAATTTCTTTATAAAACTCATTATAATAAAAATCTTATATGAAATTACTTTAATTTTAGTTTTTGTCATTAATTGCCTTAAAAGATCTACCTTAGATGGATTTAAATTGCGTGTTTCATTTAAATCTTTAATTTTTGTTTAATGATTATAATTTTATATAAAAATGGAGAATATAAAGTTGAAGCGGGAGGTGTATTAAGATCATTGTCCAATATTTTTTCTATAAGGTCCAATTAATGAAAAGCGATATCGAATAATGATTACCAATTATAATGATTTAATTATGAAAACTTTTATTATAACAATTGTCCAAAAAAGCTTTATTAATGTGTGAGTGAACTAAAATAACTGTTCACTTATTATAATTGACATATTTTATTAATACTCTGCTCTTCCAATTCACGGTTATAATCTTAGATTACTAAGGACACTACGAACAAGGCCACCTTGGTTCGTAGTTTAAAAAGGGACCATTATTGATCTTTAATAATTCATTAACCACTCGAACCTGAAATCTTTCACAATTCAAATAATAAGGTGGCCTCGAGAAATGCCGAACGAATAAGTGGAGTTTTAAATAAGAAGCAATTATTGTCGATAAACCTCTTTTATTTCAGTTATCTTGATCGTAAACCTCTTAAAAAGATAAATATTTACTTACCTTCGATTTTTTTGTAATTAATCTTATAATAGTACACTTCAAGGAAATATTTTGCCAATTCAAATGAATTTTTTTAATTAGCATTCTTGTGGGTAGCTTAATCTGCTTGTATACTCTTATAAACAAACTATTTAATTAAATCATTTAATCATATTTACTATAAAAAAATATATTGTATACAAAAATTATTTTTAATTAGATTAAAATGACGATTAGTAAAATTTTAACACCTTAATTATTTAAAATAAAACAATATTTATATCACCTATTTAAACAATAAATGAATAATTTCTAAGGTTAACATTGTGTACATAACTGGCATGCCATATTTGATCTCTAACTCAGACTAATTGGTTCCCTGGCAATCGTGCTAAAAGCTCATAGCACGGAGCGTGAGCGTTACACCGCATGTACGAACCCATCGCCGAATGAGACTAATATTCGATAATGACTTGCTCATCAGCGATTGTAATAATTAAAGCCAAAAGGCTTTTAACACTGCCGGCGCAAAAAGATTTTACCCGGACCTATTTTTTTCAGTTCATTACTTTGTTCACTCCTGTTTATTGTAAAACATGCCCTACATACACACATACACGCGCGCAAACAACCATTAGTGTAAGTAACCGTAAGCGCATCCGCGCAATTTGCTGTAAAATGAATCTCATTTAAAAAATGCAATCGACGAAAAAAAAAAGTCCGGCGCTGGACATCCAAAAGCCAAATTAATAATAAACCCGTTTCGCCGGCGAGACCGTTAACTTTTACACATAGCCCGGCGATAAATAAACTGCGCCGACGATAAAGCCGCGCTAATCGATTCGTCGATTCCATTTTGCAATTTTCATCGCTCGCAAAAATAAAAACACGGAAATAAAGCATCGGCCAACGCGCGTGTTTTTTCCATTAGTACCTCCCGCGAAACTGCCTGCCGCTATAAAACGGCTGTAATGAACAATTTTCTTGGTACAGCTTTATTCCGCACTGCTAAACACACACACTACCACACGCACATACTCACGCTCAGCGGCGGCCGATAAATCCCGCTATCTACGCGCCGAAAGGTTAATTAGAGGGAGGGAGCGAAGCGAACAATCGAACGGGCGACGTTATATAACGGCTGAACTATATACGACACGAGAGAGAAAGAGAGAGGGGGAGAGCGAGCTTTAAGATTAAAGGGAGTTCTCGGTGCGCTAAATTTTATCGGATAAGTTAACGATGGCGCTGATTTATCGGCGCGCGCGCGCGCGCGACTCGCGAGGGGTGGGAGTAAGCGAAGAAACGAGTCGAACTTTTCGCGGCGATGTATATTTCGTCGTAACTGAAATTGCAAAAATGCCGAGCGCTGAAAAGTTCGAATGGACAGAGAGCTGTTTTTCATCAGCGGTGCCGCGGCCGAGAGCTCGGTTATTATTAAACTTTAACGCGGGGACTGTTTATGCGGGGAAAAAGTTGCTCTAACTGAATATAAGTATTTCCAAGGCGGACATCGGAGGAAGTCGCCCTCTACCTATATCGGAAATTCATTCGGCGAAAAAACTTTCTTAGCTCGCCCGGTTAATCGGCCTCGCATCTTAAACAGGCATAAATATGTGAAACCTGCATTTCCCTTTCGGCGCGCGCTACCCCCCTCCCCTTAATTTCCGCTCGGCTCACGCGTCAGCTTCTCGCGCGCCGATACATCTGGCCGCCGCCGGCCTGTAAACGTCAAAAGCTCTCGAGCGCCTGTATTTCTCTCCTATATAAGTAATTTACGACTTTTTCTCGTCCGTCGTATAAATCGCCAAACGAGAGAGAGAGAGAGAGAGAGAGAGAGAGAGAGAGAGAGAGAGAGAGAGGAAAAGAGAGGGAGAGCTGGAGAAAGAGAGGAATACGTCGCCGCTAGACGTTCTCGTTCGAGCTACATCGCTAGAACCTTCCTGTCAGCCCCCTACCTCCAACCCCTCCAGACGTAATACCCTATTCGGCGTACACTCTGCGTTCGATCTCCGCTTTCATCTTCCGATTTCTCTTCCTCTGTGCTCGCGTTTCGCGCTCCCTCGCGCTGTCGAGTTGGAGCTATATCGGAAGGGGAAACGCTTCGTACGTAGCGTCACGCACGTTTTGCGAGAATTTCGAATGTTTTTTCGACTGCGTAGAGGTTCTAGTTTGTTGTCTTGAGGGACTCGGAATATATCTACTGTCTTTGTTGGATATTCTCGTTTGTTTGAAATTATCGATTGTAAAAATGAAATATGCCGAGCTTATTGGGATATAGCATGACGATATTGTTTTTTAAAGTGTTTAAATAAGGGAAATTGAGGATAAAACTAAATGGAGAATTCCTCGTCCTCAGTATTGCCAAATATTGCATGGAGTCATGAATTCCTATCGCTGTTATGCCAAGCGTGCTAAAAATCTGTATTATAGTATATAGGATTTAGGAAAAAGTTAATAGAGTTATATGAGAAGCCAATTCACAACACTATCTATTAAAATCAAATCAGAAGTTAATAACTTTTAAAAGTTTTTATTATAAAGATAATGCAACCAGTTTTATTTCAAATCAAATTAAAAGATTAAATGTAAAATCAAAATATTAATTTGCATGAATCAGTAGATAAAAGCTTTAGTAAAATTTAGCTGTACATCTATAATACTTATATTTTAATTCACTTTTAAAATATTGATTATCAGTTTAACAATTGTTTCTATGTTTGCTTATAAATTTATAATGTACGAATAGACAACAGAAAAAGAACGCATTTAACATGTGACTACATTTAATGAATAGATGAAAATTGTATTATTTTTTTAATCAGCGAAAGAATACGTAGGCAAACATCGCATGAACTATTTTAAGTCCCGATTTTTTCATCATTTTGTCTCTATACAATAGCTCGCATTGTCAAAATGAGAACAATGGCGCGCGAGTCCTAACAATCGCACGTGAAGTAGCGTGAAACAATTTTATCGAAGCACAAATTATTTCATGTACTGAAATATAAGCCTCGACTAGGAAGCGACGAGAATAGATTTTAATTAAACAATTCATTATATCCTTCAAATAATAGCAAAGTTTCGAAATTCTCTGAAAATGTATTTAAAAAAGTTAATCCGTACATCTAACAAAATGGAAGAGCTCGAACAATTTTATCGAGAAAAAGTTTCGGGGAAGAGAATTTTATGCTCTCGTGGAGATTCGATCTTCGAATCGCTACAGTCAACGGGTCTGACACGCAGTTACGAGCATCCTGATACTGCATTACCCAAGCTCGAGCTGCATTCCACCGTAAAACACAGTCAGCAACACATAAAAAATATTTGATGAAGTAATACACAAGGCATTGGTGGTTCGGCTGTAAAGTTCCTACTATTGACAGTAAAAATCTCAAAGTCGAGCAGTGACAGTACATCTTTCCCGGCTACATTCCTGTTTTATACAGCCACCAAAATTGGACGTTCCCTCAACCTCGAATATTCTCCGAGACTTTCCGCAAACTTTAACAGCCGCTATTTTCAAAACAGCATAATTCACTCCTCGATAACCCACGCAAATTCTTTATCATAAAAAATGCAATACCACCATTTCAAACTCGCGCTACAGACGTAGCTTATAAAAAAAAGCCTGGAAAAGAACCAATCAGCGGCGTATCGCCCGCGGCAAAAGAATAAAAACAAGCCACCTTTGCTTACGCGTGAAAGCAGCCGCGGCTAAAGCTCGCGGGATCATCGAACGCGCTCTATACCCCCGAGCTTGCAACAGCGCGCTCGCCGAGTCTCTGGCCATTATAAACGTGCATACACGTGCACAGAGAGAAAGCCAGTTCAACGTGCTATTATAAAATGTAGCGCCTCCAGGGTAAATAAGTTTCGGCCGAGCGGAATACATCAGGCAACACGTGTCCGGTAAAAAGCTTCGTTCTGGAAGGTAGGAGGAGGGAGGGGGGTGAGAAAGAAAGCGAAGAGCACGAAGCAATAAGTTTCCGTCCCGGAAAACGTACTACTAGTCTCTGGCGCGCGCGCGCGCGCACCCCGCGGGATATTCGCGGTATTAAAACTTTTTCATCCTTTAATGTATGGGCTCCATAATTTTATTTCACGCCCGCTCTTGCCCCCCTGCCCCCTCTCTATCTCCCTCTCGCCTGGCGTTTCCGCAAGCTTGTCTTTTCTTTCTCTTTCTCGGCTTCTCTCTACTTTGCAGGGGACTTTTTTTCGACGTCGCCCGCTCCCTTAAGGCTACGTATCTATATATAGATGAGGCCGCGACTCGCTTCTCTCTCTCTCTCTGTGTACTCGAGGGAACTCCGCAATGGGCCAATGTGTGTGCGAATGCGAATGTGTGTGTTTGTTTGCGCACACGAATATGTGTGCGGGTGTATAAGCGGAGCTTTGACGACAGAGATGCATCGTAGAGGCAAAGGAATAACTTTTTTCTGATTTACCTGCGCGCTATTCTCCTTTTTTCGACGGTACTCGAACGCGTTATTTTTCGTTTGCTTGCGTCAAGATAAGTTTGCTCGTGGAGTTGGGTCACGGAGAAGACGCGGATAGTTTCGAACTATGTTGCAATTTTATTGGTTATTTATTAAAAGTAAAATTCTATAAAGATATTCCTTAAGTGTATATCGTCGCTCCTAACGAAAACTAGTACTTTTCAAATTCCCGGCGAAAACTAAGATACTTCAAACTTCCCACGAAAACTAAGTGGTGTCGCACCTTTCCCTCGAAATCTAGAACATTTTGCTTCCTCCCGCGAAGACTAGTACTTTCCACTCTCCTCCCGCGAAAACTAGTACTTTTTAACATCCCACTGTGAAGAAAAGTAGATTCGACTGGAGAGAATTTACTACATTACAAAAATTAGTCAACTTTTCGTGTTTCTGAGAAATTGAATTAAAGAAACGAGTTGAAATCTAATACTTTTCTAATTTATTGAACTACTAAATACCAATAATATAATTGTTACGGACAGAAACAGCGCTCTTTTTATGTAAAACAAAAATAGATATTTTAATAGAAATATGTCAAAATGTAAAGGAAAGCCAAATAAGAAATCGGTTAAGTTGTTTTAATATTTGACTAATGCAATAATATTTTATAAAAGAAA
>JAPYZB010003079.1:0-10874 GCA_030522745.1 Eupelmus kiefferi | reverse complement strand
CCTGTGTACAAAGTATTTATTTTTGAAGTCATTGTATTATATATTTTATTTTCAAACTGATTCAAATTAATTTCTTTATTAATAATTATCCTTATAATATTCATAAAGAAAAACCCTATATGAATTTACATGAACTCATCAATATTGGAATATTTACACTCTAAACAATAACAATAAAACATAATCAATAAAACAAAAAATCATACAATACCTAATAAAAATCATTTCCATTTTTCCAGCTCTCCTCCGCCAAAGCATGTCGCCGGTCTCAGCCGACAGCCTCCTGAGCTCCAGCGCCGGCAACACCCCCGGCTCGAAAACCCCGGGCGGTCTGCCCCAGCCGATGATCGACTACTCGCGCTACGTCCGCCGCTACAGCAGCGGCCAGGAGTGCGGCAGCGCCTACTGCAAGGACCTAGGCTGCCGCGAGCACTTCCACTGCCTCGACTGCAGCGGCCGCGTCTTTGTCAAGAAAGAAGAAATGATCCGTCACTTCAAGTGGCACAAGAAGCGCGACGAGTCCCTCCAGCACGGCTTCATGAGGTACTCGACCACCGACGACTGCTCCGAGAGGCATCCGTCCAGGCAGTGTCCCCACAACCGGAAGCAGACCCACTACCACTGCATCCACGAGAACTGCGACAAGGTGTACATCTCGACGTCGGACGTGCAGATGCACGCTAACTATCACAGGAAGGACTCGGCGATCATTAAGGAGGGCTTCCAAAGATTCAGGGCGACTGAAAGCTGTGCTACCCAGCATTGTCCTTTTGTTGGTCAGAGGACGACACACTTCCACTGCAGGCGGCCTGGCTGTCGGTACACCTTTAAGAACAAGGCTGATATGGGTAAGGATCACTTGACTTGATGATAACGACTGAGACTAAAACTTAAACATTAATTTACAATTCTTTACCTTTCAGACAAACACAAGTCATACCATATAAAGGACGAGCAGCTGACGCGCGACGGCTTCAAGAAGTTCATGAAATCCGAGGCCTGCCCGTTTGAGCAGTGCCGCTTCTCGCGCGTCTGCAACCACATCCACTGTATCAGGCCGCAGTGCAGCTACGTCCTTCACTCCTCGGGCCAGCTCTTCTCGCACAAGCGCAAGCACGAGCGCAACGACGCCGAGCTCAATTACCGCAAGTACAAACAGATCGGCGGCTCTGGCAACGGATCTGCCTCGCTACCACCCGGAGGTATACGTGGTCCAGGCAGCTGGGCACCCGACGACATGGGACCGCAGCCGGTTTCGCTTAGCTTGAATGGAGAGAGCTCAAATGAAGACAGAGGATCGCCCTCGTACTACTCGCTGGACGACTCGTTCCAGAGCGCCAGCGATCTGGCCATGGATCTCACCTCGGCGACGACGGTCTCGGCCAGCGGCGCGGTTGGATCGTCGAGCGGACTGGCGGACATGCAGCAGCTCACGCCGACGGAATTGGGTGAGTATTGGATGGTTTATTGACGATTTGGTGCGGAGGGTCTGAAACAGTTTTAATCCTTTGTTTACAAAAAACGTCATTTGTTGAAATATATTATGACGATAAAAGAAGTTTCGAGGGATTAATTGTGTTTTTTACTCAATTTTTCTAGGTCACTGATGTGTTACCGTCACATCTGATGTCAACTTTGAATTTGCCATTGCATTCAAGCCTGCAATAGTAAATTATTTCAACTATTATTTTTAATTTTTTCAAATATTCATCTTCTGAATTACAATCTTAATCGCCTATTCCAACAAACCTAAAATTCTTATTCCGCCTTCAGCCTACCTGATGCCAGCGTCATCGGACTGCAACTGCGCTATGGGCAAGGACCACTACCACTGCGCCCTGGAGCGCTGCGGAGCCAGTCTACGCGATCCACGCGAGGTTCGCGAACACCTGCGCGAACACGAGACCCAGGAGCGCATAACCGACGCCTTCTTCGAAGAAGGCGGCTGCGACGAGTCCAGCTGTCCTTACGCCGACAAAGAGAAGCACTACCACTGCAACTGGGAGAACTGCCGCGAGGTCATCCTCGCCACGGACAAACCATTCAGGCGGCTCCAGCATTACAAGATCCACGAGTACAGTCGACACGTGAACCTGTCCTGCGCCTCTCATCCGCTATCCTCCGACGTCACGCTCACTCATCTGACCAACATCGACGCGATGTTCAGGCGGAAGAGGGGCAGGCCCCCCAAGAACAGGGTTATCGAGATCTGGAGTGGTGGTGATCCAGCTACTCATACTCAGGACTCGCCACAGGCAATATTCACCAGTTTCAAGCTACCAAAGCCCACGACCACAGCCACGACGACGCTGACTGTCACTCCCTGTCAGAGTGCGGACGACAGGGAGGGTAGTCTCTCACCTACCAATGGCGATCCCGTTGGATTCTCAACTCATAATCCAGGTAAGGGTTAAACTTATTCCTGTGTTAATATTTGACCATGATGTGATAGTTCAACCTTAACCATGTCGCTGTCATTACAGACACCTGTCCGGATCTCTCGTGCGCTCTCCGCTCGTCTAAGCACCACCATTGCTCGCAGCCTCGCTGTCACTTCTCCACAGACCGGCCGGACAAGCTGCTCATGCACAGCAAGGACTTCCATGACAACGTGGACATCCCGCCAGGATTCGCTTTCTTCGATCGCATGGTGGATTGCCGGCTGCCAGGCTGCCACAGTAACCGAGTCAACCGACATTACCACTGCACTCGTCCAGGTTGTGGCTACTCCTTCGTTCGCTACTCCACCATGGCACTGCACGAGAAGCAGCACAACGAGGGCTGCACCATTACCGGATTGGAGGAGTCACCGCCGGCGGTGACGCTGCACGAGACTAAACCTAGAATACAGGTGAAGAATCCAGCTGAGCTGATCGATAAGCTGAGCGACTCTATGGAGGACAGGAGCGAGCCTAAGGATATAGAGATGACAGGGGACGCGAGTAATAAGACTACAGGTGAGTTCAGATTCTTGGACAGTTGTGGTAGAGAGTAGAGAGTACCTTTTTGTTTGGATTTGTGTGTTTGAATGTAGAGTGCTCGGTATTACTTTTTGTATATACGATAAGAGATGAAATAGAGTTGACGTATTATAGTTTAGACGATATCTTTTTCTAATTTGGCTATTGGTGTATCTTTTTGTTTTTGGATCGAAGTTAATGATTTGAAAGTAAATTTTAAAATAATGCAGTGTATTTATTGAAAACGATACGACAGTAGCTGAAGGTTGAGTATGCATGCAGTTTGCACGTAGATATATATACGCTATTTTCAAAATGTTTTTAAATCTTTGGAAAAAATCAATTATGAAATATTCGGCTCGCGAATTTATAATTCTTGTATAAATATTATCTGTATTATTTGTTTAAATTTCTTATTATATTTCACGAGTCATTTTACATAAACCGCAGCTTCTCTTAATTTTACAAACAAACGATGCACTCCGGTCTATGCAAAATGACTCGTACTCTGTAAATACATAAATCTCATCCGACTAGATTTCGCTAGGTTATATTTTCGATGATAGGTGCGCGCACGAGTGAGTGTGTTTATGAATGTGTAAATCAGCGTAATTAGAGTGTGAACGTACATTTGAAGCGTCGGTTGTTTTTGGTTGATTGTTGCTAGTGGTGAGGGCGGCAGGCACCTATTATCCGGTCAGCGGACCGCCGAGCGAACCCGCACTACCGGGCGCCATACTATCCATGCGAGCTTCCGTGCACCAAGGTTCGTGTTGAAAAATCTTCTCTATCTCTGCATTTTTTTTTCAGTCTGACTTCTCATACTACACGTACAGTTGTTTGCTCAAATCATATAGTTTATCATGCCTATTTGTTTACATTAGCATTTTGTGTTTGAGAGTGTTTTTAGATATTTGGCCATGTATTTTTTCTAAATATAATGTTGGGAATCGGTCATTTTCATTGATGTTATAAATGCAGATACCGTACGGTTAATCAGTGTAATGCAAATTTATCAACGTATTTTTAATTGGGATTGTAATAGTCTTTGATTATGATTATGTAATATTGTATTTTTATTTACGTAGTAATATTATATCGAATCCAGTGAGATTTTTGCATGATAAAGATAAGATTAATTATAAACGAAATCAAAATTATAAATCATAAATTATTTATAAATATTATCAGTTTCTTTCATTTCAAGACACAATTGTTAAACAATTATTAATTTATCTAACAATTATTTTAAGAAAACTAAAATTATGTAATATGTTTGTTCTCGCTAAAGTCGACACGCTTTTCTAGATTTCATAAAATAGTACCTACGATAACTACACGAAAACTTCATAACTCGCACCATTTGTAATAAAGAAACATTTTACCGACAGTCACACGCATCTAACCCTGCTAAATTTCACCTAACAATCCCTCAAAACCAACCCCCCCAAATACCAACAACCATCTTAACGTCGATTCTTAACAATTTCAGAATCCAGCCCAGTGGGCGCAGCGTCAACGAGCTCGATCACCTCGCCAACGCCGTCCTCCTCGTCTCACACGCTCTACGGTCCTGAGCAGAGCTGCAGCCGTCCGTTCTGCAAGCTGAAGCGCAAGAACCACTACCACTGCAACGCCTGTAACCAGGCTTTCGGCGAACTCGATCGTCTGGTGGCCCACATCGCCAAGCACTCATCAGGAGTCATTCTCAGCCAGCAACAAACCCCTCCGCAGTCACACGAACCTCAGCAGCAGCAACAGCCACCGCAACCGCCGCCACAGCCGACCAATCATCAGCAGATGATTCAGCAGCAGGAGTACCTGGCGCAACTGTCTCAGCAGGCGCAGAAGCACGAGTTCATGGCGCAGAACGTCCAGATCGCTCAGAACATTCAGAACTTCCAGAGCCAGATGCAGCGCCAGATGCAGCAGAGCCTTCAGCAGCAATCGCTACAGCCCAAAGTCGAGGTGAAGCTGGAGTCGAATAGTAACCAGCAGAATCAGGCCTCGCTGAACATTAAGAGGGAACCAGAGGTTCACGAGGTTAACAACGCCCCCGGAATTGACAGTCACGAGAATGGCCAGCTGCCGCAACCGCAGCAGATGCCACCAGTTGTACCTGGTGCGAACATTCAGCAGGCTCCTCCTGGTTTCGAACTGGACCTGAGCCACGGCTTCCACTTCCCCAGTCCGGCTGTTATGGCCGCCATGAACCAGCAATTCGCTCTGATAAACCAGGCGCTGCCGCCGTTCCTACAGCACGGAAGCATGTACGCCGGCACTTCTGGTCTCATGTTCGCTCCTGGACTGCCACCTGGTAACTTCCTACCAGCTGGTAGAGACGAGAATCCTCTGGCATCGCTGACTGCAAATCTGAACCTGAAACGCTCACTGTCACCGCCTGACAACTCGGCCGAGGCCAAGAAACAGCGGTTACACCACTCCATGAGGATGTTAAAGGATGAACCGGTACCGGAAGGCTACATCAGGTTCCGCTTCAACGAGGACTGCCGCTACCAACACTGTGGCTACAGGGAACATCAGACGCACTTCCACTGCATGCGTCAGGACTGCGGCTACTCGTTCTGCGACAAAACGCGCTTTGTCCAGCACACTGCGCGCCACGAACGTCTCGATACTCTGATGGGTGGTGACTTCCAGCAGTATCGAGCCAACGTTCCCTGCGGCAGGAGCCAGTGCGCCTATACGTCGTCACTGGGCTCCATGCAGAACAAGGCGTCGCACTTCCACTGTCTCAAGTGCGACTTCGTATGCACCGACACCAACAAAGTCGTGGCCCACAGGCGGCAGCACGCCAAGCTGGACAGCATAGCGGCAGCAGGCTTCCAGAAGTTCACGCCCAGCCAGCCGTGCGGTGCGCTCCAGTGCCAGCACTCTGGCAAGCAGACGCACTACCACTGCCTGCAGTGCCAGTACGCGGTGCTGGGTCTGGCCCAGATGTCGGCCCACAAGTACAGGCACATGGACGCCTAGCATGAGGAGGACCAGCACCGTCAGCGCATGCAGCAGAAAAATTGATCGGTGCTGGTCGTCACTTTATTCAGTGTCATCCTTTTGTCTCTTTTGGTGTTGAAAACTGGACTGTGCAAAAGAGGACGAAGGTGCGCGCGATTATACGAGATATATAGTCAAGAGAGGTTATTACTATTCGATTGCAAAGAGACTATGAACTAAATATATATATATATAATATACTACCTGTACAGATTTTACCTATAAATATTTCTAGCCTGTAAGCGTTGTAGATCCGTAGACCGCGTGTCTTTTAGCGAAAGGAGGAGAGATGATGATACTATGTACATTTTTACTCGACTGTGCATACCTTTTTAAGAAGCGTTCTTCTTTTCGAAGGACGCTCCAAGAGTCCTTAAGATTAATTAATTGTTAGAGCGTAATGGAGGGAGGGCGAAAGCGTCGTATACATATGTAGAGCGTAGAGTTTTTAGTAGTCACGTAAGTAGCTAATTGTCGCGATCAAAGAAGAAAGGGAGGGGGGGACTGGACGAATGGTCTTCAAACTTTCGTCGACTGTTTTAACTTTATCTTTTCTTTTTACTTTTCAATCGAAGCATACGATTCGAGACATACACACACACGCACCCACTGAGTCACTTGAATTATTATCTTGTATGTAATAAATATATAGAGATGAGGGAGTCATTATACGCTATCGACATGTATCGAGAGGGTATTTAAGGTTTATCGTGTGTACTGACAAAACGGGAAAGAGTAATGTAGAATGGCGGGGGATGAGGTGGAAGAGATTCGCTTTTCTCGACGTTCACGGCGACTGATTATATTACAAGTTTAAGAGCAAAAATTTTAATAAAAACGCGAGCGTGCGGCAAGAACCGCAACGATTTGAATTTCGCGCGTCTTCTCACGCCTCGCGAGTGTAATTATGTATGTAAGTAATGCAATACCCGACATTACAGTGAACTAAGTAGGGTTTAACCGTTGTATAATTGTATTAAAAAGAAAAAGAATAATAATTGAAAAAAAAAACGAATAAAAAAGGTACACTCTTCGGGCGGATATCGAAAAATAAACGCTTGAAAAGTGCGTAGAATATCGTATTACAAACAGTATTGTGAAGATTAATTTATAACGAGAAATAAAAAAAGAAGACTGCCAGCCGAGGCGAATGAACAAAAAGTAAAAGAGAATAACTAAGGGAACCGGATATAGGCAACGAAGAGTTAAAGATTTTAATTGAAAAAAAAAACATTAAGAAATGAGCGAATAGAATTACGCAAAAGCGAAAAATGGTGATAGAGTAACGAGGAGGCGATGAATCGAAATAAAAATGTAACGCTAGCAGAGAAAAGTCTATTATAATTAAATTAAAAAAAAAAGTATATTCGGCGTATACTATAAACAAAAAGGACGCTGCATTGGATAATTAGAGAAGTTATCGAAATTTTTTAATATATATATGTATAACGTTTTATGTATATGAATGTGTATAATCGGATCGTGTAGAATACGTAGATTATATATCTCGCGTTTGCATTATTCCTAATAAAAAAAAAAGTAAACTCGGTTCGGAGGACAAGCAATCTCGAAGTTTTAAGCTGAAAAATGTGAGGTGTCCGACGAACCATGTAGCTGTGCGTTTGTATACGAAATGAAAAAAAAAGAGACGTTTTGGGATAACAAAAACGATTTTTTTTAAACAATCCCTTTAACGATATATATATAGACGCTCGTAGATTCTATATATGCATAACGAATACGCGTGATATAATGCTCGGTTAAAGTTTGCAAAAATAAATAAACGACGCGCTAGGGTGCCTTTAGAGGTTTTCGTCCGTAACCATTCTCGTAGAACCGTGTGCCTTAGCAATAAGAAACGAGTTGAACGAATAAACACTGTGTAATTACTGTAGGACGCGCGGAACGGGCGCAGCGAACATCACGAAGGCTCGAAGAATCGATTGTATCCTTGGATATTGTTGCGAGAAGCGGGAAACGTTAACTACTGCATTCTGGTTACTACTGCTACGCATAGATGGCAGCATCTTTTACTTTAAAATGAGGAGTGTATGTGCTGCTTCTGCATTAATTTATCTTTGTGAAATTCGATTAAATAATTTATTGGTAGTAATGTTATTTATTTTCATTGGAATTTTCTAATCAGACTTGTATTTGTTGATGTATCCTTTAACGTTTATCGCGGCTTTTATTTGATTTCTAAACTGTTTAAACGCAGATAGACTTTACTTTGTCTGTGTTTAAGTAGTAGATAAATTAAGTAAACATCAACACCGGCTGCTGAAACCGATTTAGCTATCATTCAACCATCGCGATACAATATTAATTTCAATTACAATTAAATTCACACCTGATTTCAAAGTAAAGGAAAACTCATCTACACAAACACATAGAATCCTGTCACAATAGTCAAACATTGGAAACGCGTACACGTTAGTGCCTTAAATAATAGAAAGAAGCCTATTAATAGAAGAGTAGAGAATAATGCCCGAGAGCGAATGAAATTCTCGCATGAGCAATACCGTTCGTTGCGAAAGCGTCACACACAAGCGGCTTCCTCGCGCGCGTATTTTCCGCGAGGCACGAGCGGATTATTTTTCATCCTTTCACCCATTAAAAAAAACGGCAAAGTCACGATTGTGCGAAATTCGTCATTGATTCGCATATTTGTTTCGCTTTTTCGAGAAAAGGCAGGTACCGGAGATGTGACGTTCTCGCGATGACTTAACGATCGAAGGTGAGAATCGTTTGCGCAAATTCAAGATCATAAACGATCGAGTAGCCCGACGCAATGCCAGCCAATCGATAAAGCCTCGATTTTTTCTCAAGTGAAAATCATAATAATAAATTACGTAATTTGAAATTGATAAAATTAATATTTAATAAATTTATATTTATTAAGGTTGAACAGTCTGTTAAAATAAAAAGCTTAAAATTGCTCGGCGCAATTAATTTGAAAACCGACAGGTTTCTCGACGAACTCTAGAAATGATATCCTACTCGTTTTTGTCTTCAGCAAATACTAACATTACTCAGAAAAAACGCGTGAATGAACATACTCATCTTTTCGAATAAACACGCAAATCTCGAAAAAAATCGTCAACAAGTGTATTCTGCAGAATCTCCAATTACCCATCGGTTTGCTTCTTATCCTTTTGCTGGCAATCGAAGGCGCGGACAGAAAACCAAAACAAAAAAAAAGAAGTTGCACCTATAAACAAATAAATGAAATAAGAAAATGCGCTGGAGAAAAGGGAAAATCGCGGGCGCGAGATAGTGTCCGGTGTCGGAAACTCGATAATATAGAACTCGGCTTCGATTTCGCTGCACACTCAACTTATACACACACACACATACCCATGCTATCTATATCTATACATAGGGAAAATGCGTATTCCTGCGTGGCTAGGCCCCCCAGCTAGCCAGCCATATGAGTGCCATATATATGTACCGCAAAATTTCAAACTCGAACTGTAAAGCACTGGTCTGTAACGACGATTCTTGCATGTAGGGCGCTGTTATAATATATTGCACACTAACGCGAAAACCGAGCGAATTCATGCAGCGAAGGATGAATTTTTAATTAGTTTTTCTTTTCTTTTTTTTGGACAAGCTTCGTGAACGAAGCTTTAAAGTATCGTTCTTTTTTTTGTTTTTTTTTTATTGTTTATGAGTAGAACTTTTTTGTTTTCTTTTTGTAAATGTCGAGGAAATTTTTGTATCGCTCTGCGTCACGAGTATCAGAATTATGATTCAATCGGATATTAATAAAATATTTAAAATTATTATACTCGATGGTTTAAAGATAAGCACCAATCGAATTGCAATTCTTGATATTCCTTACGCTGAACGATAATTTCATGTGTACGATAAATTGCGAGGAGAAACCGAACTTCTGTTTGTAACTTTATGTAACCTTTACTTTAAGAGTAGGATTTAATAATGAAAAATGTTTTTATGAATAAAGTATACATTGGCATTGAAAAAGCCTTTTAAAAAAGTGTTGTTTTTTATTTTACTTTCGACAAAAAAAAAACGAAGCGCGATCGATGATTCGCGCGATCGACGATTTTTCCAAGGGATCAATGAGGTTTTCCTTCGCTGAGCGCAAAAGTGTGAGTGAATGCTTAGTCCCAAAACTTGAAGAATCCTGTACAATATTTATTTAACCTGTAAGTCAAGCACGTGCGAGAAAACGAGATAACGAGCGACGCTTTAGAAACACGAATAATTAAGCGGCAAATAAAAAGGGATTAAATAAAAAAAAAACTTATTATTTCTCAAAGTTGAACTCAACAACGAACATGTGAATCTGCACGATCGAGCGAGGAAGTAGTTCATTCCGTGAGCGCACGATAGGAAAAAAAAACTCAGGCGTCGTCGACTAGCGAGATTTTTTATCAGGATCTAGTTTTGTCGGCGCTCGAGAGGCAAGACTAGCGATATACATGCAGATCGTTTTATCACACTTGTACACGTGGGCGTGCACGCAATGAGAAAGCGGCTCACTATTGTTGTAAGCGAGGCGCGATAGAGAGAGAAAGGATACAAGAATCGTAGAGATTGCTAAAATGTACACGAGGGACGAATAGATAGAGGGAGAGAGACACGAACACGATATAGTATGCAAACCTTAGGTAAAAGAAACTATTTGGAGTTTAGAATTATATAATATCGTACGGTCATTAGTATTATATATATTTGCTGCATGGATGTAAGAAAAAGAAGAAAAAACTATTATATAATTTTATCTATTATTCATTAATTCATATCTTCTATTATTATTATATTATATTATTATTAAGCCACATCTTATGTAGCTGTGATTTTGCTTTCAAAAAGTAAAAATTAAAAATATTTATAGCAACAGAATAAAAATAATCTTGTTTTTATTTATTA
>JAPYZB010003078.1:0-12358 GCA_030522745.1 Eupelmus kiefferi | reverse complement strand
AAAGTTTCTTTAATTAAAATTAAAGAGAAAAAAAATTTATTTTTATATTTAAATTTGATTATTTTTTCAGGTTTAAACTGAGTCCTGATACCTTAATGTCTTGCATATTGATGGATATATTCTCCGATGCATTTATTCTAAATGAGTTTTCTTCCTTGCAAGTTGCTAAGGTCGGTTGAATATTTGTTTGGGTGCGAATTTTTAATTCTGTTCTGATTTGCTACTCTGCACGATTAGGCGGACTCTTTTCTTTGCGTGGCCTGTTTCACCGAATACTGGAGATTCCGGGCAGTTTGCTTCATCGTCTGACTCTGATGAGTGGTCGCGAGATCGATTTACTGTCTTTCACGTATTTACCGGCACGTCTATGCGTAGGTAGAGAGTAAAGTGCTGACCGGATAAGTTATGGTGGATACAATTTTCGGCTGTGCTGGATAGAATGTGACAAAAAATAACCTTATTATTTGTACATTGTACGTGTATACAGATATTGATATTAATTTCTTGGGCGAAAATGTATGCACAATCTACCGAACCGTATTTTGTCTCTGAACTTAGGATTCGTTTCGTTTCGCTAGGCTCGCCACATGAGAACAGCGCTGTTGATGCGAGCAAGCGTTTTCTTAACTATATTGCTGAGGTCTTTAAATTTATGATTTTGATTAATGAAAACAATAAACAGTTGCCCAGTTGAAAGCTGGGAATATCGTCAGATCGTATTAGCGTTGCGCGCGGCTCGGTGCAGGTTTTTTCTCTAATATAGCTTTGTGCTAATACGTTTCCCGAGCTGTTCAAAGAGTTCTCTTCGAAATATTGGCGCCTGCGTTCGTGTTGTCTAGCTATGCCAGCATAGTCTTCGAGTGGCCCTTTGCATTCGTTTTCGCTGCCTATCGCATTTTCATTGTTCACTGAAGCTAGCTGAGGTGGCGTTGGGTCAGTCTATCCAGATGAGGGTAGAGTTACGTCTGGGCTTTTCGGTCTTGTAGTTTTTCTCGCGGTGTTGGTTTACTTTATCTCGTGTTAGGCGCGGCGGACGGTGTAATTTTTCCGTTATATGGTCGGGAGCTCGCCGCGTCAGCTTAAGTAGTGCTGGAGCTATTACTTTTGGAATTCGTATGTGACACGAGCGCGCTTGCGACTGACATGCAGCTATCTTTAACTAGAATATTAATCTGAACCCCTCGCCTGCTCCCGTATTGCTTTTCATTGACGTTTACTATGAAGTTCTTATTTAATTTCTCGGTTAGCCCTGGCAACGTATCATCTAACGTTGACTTGCGCGGTAGTGACAAGGGTTGGCGAGTTGCTTCTTGTTCAAAGATGCATTGGTCAAAATTGATTCGAACTTTATTGTATCGCGATAGTCATATTTGTACGTAGTTTTGCTATTTTCGATGGCGGTTAGTCACTGTATTTTGATGATTTCATCGTCATAATAAATATCGTTTAAGGCACGGCATAAATAAAATTCGTCCAATTCGTTTACCATGCCTAGAATTTTGTTTTTGCGGTGAAGTAACGTGCTATTATTGTGTTGCTCTTTGCGGTGTTCCGAAGTGCTAGAGCTTGACCCGATTACTTTTCTTTTCCTATCCTTGTTTATCCCGTTTTTCTTTACCACGCGCGTACAGAAGATTCTTCACGGCGGCGCGTTTGCTTCCTCGTCCGAATCTTTTTGATTTTGCTTCTCAGCTAGCACGTACAGTTCTTGACGAGGTAACTCTGGCTTTTCGTCGTTCGGCCCGAGTACTGGGTTGCATGAGAGTGCGTCCGCATTTGCGTTTTTGTTTTCCGGTCGATAAATTATGTCGAAATCGCAACCTATAAGGACCGCCTTTAACAGGTTAAAGTATAGGTCGGGTTTCTTTGTAGCACAAAAATGCATGATGCCCTCTTGATCTGTCACGATTTTAAATTTCCTGCCGTATAGGTAATATCTAAACTGTTCTTTTGCAAACACAATCGCTAACAATTCTTTATCGTAAGCGGGGTAGCTAAGCTCGCTGCCCTTGAGATAGCGGAAGGTGTATGCGCAAGGTAAGTCTTTTCTTAATTCGCTCTGACTTAAAACTGCTTCGAGGGCCCAATCTCTTGCATCGGCTGTTACAATAAATTTTTGTGATAAGGCTGGTGCTCTAAGAATCGGTTCTTCGCACATAGCGTTTTTTAGAGTGTCAAAATCTTCTTGTTCGGTGTCTCGCCAAGTAAATTTTGTCCCTTTTTGTAATAGTTTGAATAAAGGGTAAGCTATTTTTGAAAAATTTTGAATAAAGCGTCTATAATAACTGAAGAGGCCGAAAGCTTGTTTGACATTTTTCGTGTCCGTTGGAACGGGATATTCAGCCATTGCTTTGATTTTATTGGGATCGGTTTTTATGCAGTCTCCACCTACCATGTGCCCTACCACTTTTTTTTGAGAAACTGACACTTTCGAGATTCTACGATCATGTTACCTGCAAGTAATCTATTTAAAACGCGCCTCAATCGTACCCAGTGCTGATTTAATGATTCGCTAAAAATCATTACATCATCGAGATATATTTTTACCTCGTTACCTTGAAAGCCTGCCATTGCCAACGGCATTGCTTTAGTAATAGTTATCGTTGCCTCTTTTAAGCCCATTGCTATATGGTTATACTGCTATAATTGATTTCCGTGTTCTCCGTCCGGCACGCAGAATGCGGTTAGATGAGCCGACTCCAGGTGCATTTCTATTTGATAATAGCCGGATTTTAAGTCCATGACTGTGATATAGTTTACTGAGGCAAGGTGTCCGAGTATGTCGCTCGTGAAAGGGAGTGGATGTCAGCTACCTTCAGTCTCTTCGCTTAAGGCACGATAGTCTGTTACTAGCCGACATTTTTTGTGACCCTTTGTGTTGGTCTTTTTCGGCTCTATTCATAAAGACGAAGGGTAATTTGAGTTTGACTCTACGACAATATTTTGTTCGTGTAGTTTCTGTAACTCGCGGACCATGTGCTCTCTAAGTGTCGGAGGAAATCTGAGTCTGTGGTTACGAATTACTTTATCTGATTTTGAAGTTATCTTATGTTGAAACAAGTGAGTAGCCGGCAGCAGTTCTCCTTCGAGTCCAAATACTCCTGCATCCTCGTCGATTATTTCTTTGATGTAAAGAACTTTTTTGTTGTATTCCTCTAGGTCTGCTAATTTTACTATTTGCTCGATGCGTTCGCGCTTTGCAGCGTCGTTTGCGCGTAATTTTTCGTTGAGAATTTTGACCTCATTGTTTTTTCCTTCTGTTTTTCCTGCTTCATACAGGCGTCTGATAGTTTCAGTAAAGTTTGAAAATTTTTCTTGAGTGCCGTCCCCGTCGGTTTGGTCGAGGGCGTTGTCCGCGACTGATTCGCATTCTAGTAATTCTACTGTTGGTGCCTCAATCGTGACTTTCGTATGCCCTATATTTATGCATTCAGCGTACACGCGCCCGTTTCTATTAGTACCTAAGAAATTTTCGAATAATGAATTCGGATTATGGTCCGACAGCGGAATTCATCCAGCTTGCACGTCGTTGCTAATGTGAGCGCTTATTACCATTTTGACTTTTGGCAGTATCGAGATTCTCTCGTCCGCTTTGGAGGTAATAATTCTATCCCCCAAAGTCAAAGTTTTGCTGATACCGTCAACGCATCCGCAGTGCTTTTCAATTAGATCCCATCCTATTATGCCTGCTTCGCTTATGGCAAATTCGTTAGGGACAACCTGAACGTGGCAAGATAGGCCTTGCAAAAGAATTGTAGCCTCTCCCAGCGTATATGATAAGCCTGGAGTTACGCCTTTTGTTTGAATGGTTTTTTTTGTATCTACCGGGTGAGCTGGAGCTAATTTGTTTCTTTTTATTAATGAAACGTCGGCGCCTGAACCAGCGTAGACTCTGCCGCAGCCGTCTTTGAGTTGAGGGCAAGAAATGTTGGCAACTGGCGGCTGTCTGCTAATGAGTAAAAAATTTATTGATGCTGTTGTAACGGAATAATTTTTAAGTAACGCTTTTTTTACTAGCTTATCGTGTTCGTCGCTCGAGGATTGTGGCAAACGCGAATCTAGTTTTTTTGTTCAATTTGTTGGTTTCCAGCGGGTCTGTTTTCTCTATTTTGGCCGAATGAGTTATTTTTATCGGGTTGATTTGCGCCTGAATTGCTTCGATAATTATTTTGGTAATTTTTCCCTCGATAATTACCCCGATTACTATTTTTATAGCTGCCATTGTTATTGTTATTCGTATTTTGACCGTTATTATTCTGCTTATAATTAATGTATGAATTGCGCGTATTACTGTCGTTATTTCTAACGCACGGATTCGATATTACTTTTTTCGATGCGTGCACTATAAGTGTAAACAGTTGTTGGTGCTGTGCCCTCATCTTTCGCAATATGAGTAGAATTCTGGTTTTGAGTTGCTCGGCTGCAGCTCTTGCCCAGATTGCGATTGCGTGTGCTCTGATTTTGATATATTTTCTTACTCTGTTTCTTGAGCTGTAGCTCTTCGCACCTGAGGCGGTTCCGGCAGAGCGTACAGAGTTCGATCGATGATCAAGTCGATGAGCGGCAGTAATCCAAACATGAAATAATTTAACGCGTCGTCATGTGCGCGACTTTTCCTGGATTTTCTATCCTTTTTAGATAGATTCGGCACGGCGTCAATTATTGTTAGTAGGCGGTTATGCAATTTTTGCATTCATGTACTTTAGTCTCCTGCAGATTCGCGTAGTTCTTGGTGGAGTACTTTCATTTCGGCTTGGACTCCGGCCGCAATTCCGATGTTACCGTAGTGTAACGCTAAATCTTTTAAAAATCTTTTTACGAACGGGTATGCTGTTACTCTTGCGCTGTAACCTTCCGCCGCCTTAATTGTCAGCTTGCTTTGCAAGTACATAAGAATATTAACCTCGTAGCTATGTCCGAATTTTCCGAAGATTCAATAGACCGTTTCGCAAAATGCTTTTAATTGATCTGGCTAGCTATTGAATTTAGGTATCATTTTTATTGCTTCATAGAATGGTATTCTATGATTTAACTTTAATTTTTTCCCGCCGAAGTCACCGTCGCTCTCTGATTCGAAATCGGAGTTACTGGGTTCGCTTGGGTCGCTGGGTTCGCTGTAGTCGTTCGATTCGCTGTCAGATTCACAACCTGACGACCATGGGTTATCGCGGCCTTTGTAATTTTTGCGATAGCCCTTGCGATAGACCCTTTACCCGTTTTTCCGTTTAACATTTGATGGCTGAAGCGGTTTTTCCTGCTTTTGCTCTCTACTTCGTTGCTCGAGGAGCGACAGCTACGGTAAGGTTTTCCCGATTTGTTATGCGTCGATCGCGCGCAATCACTGAATTTGTAAGTTTTATTTTTGTGCGAAATTTTGCCGCTTCGTCGTGAGTCATGGCTTGTAGATCTGTGAGCCCGCCGCGTATGAGTGCGTTCTTCCTCGTCGTCCAAGACTTCGATTAACCGTTCGACTTTGATTTCCCGATTTCCACTACGATGACATGAATTTATTGGCCAAGACTGTAGTCGATCGCGCCTTTGCCTGTGTACCATCTAATGTACATTTTCCGACGGCGAGATTCTTTCTCTGCGGTTGTCTGTCTTAAAGACCTGTCTGCGTTTTGCGCGATTTTTCCAAAAACTTTTTAAATTTTCAATTTCTTCTTCCGATAAGACCATTGTTTCATTAGATTCATTATTTATCGGTGCGAGGGAACAATCTTTGTGTTTACGTGCCTAAGTGTTTTGTGAATATATTGAATTTTTGAGCGGGTTGTTCTCCCTGGTGCTACTACTAGTTGCGAACTTACTTATGTCGAAATAATTTTTTACGCCTGCCAAGCATTTTTCGTTAATGCTCAGCCTCTCGCGTGCGGCTAGTGGAATACTCATTTTATCGATCACGTTTGCACTCTTATAAGCCTCATTTAAATTAACCTTGCCTATTTTTTGCTCAACTGTTCGAGTTCGTATCACGAGACTTTTTCTTTATCATTTCAAAGGCTAATATTTTGCAGTTCGGTTTCGCTCCGTGATTTCGGAGACTCGAATCGTTTTGGAATCTGATCGAGCGGCTCGTACCGATTTTTCCCAGCCTCGAACCAGTTCTCGTGCATGCGTTTATTCACTTCCAGTTCCTTTTCAAAAGTTATCGAGATATATTGATCTCTGCGACACGATTCTATTGTTCCACGCGTTCGCGGTGATAATTTTTGTTCGACTTTGATTATTTTCCGAGCATATTCTATCAGTTTAGGGTCCCATCCTAACTCGCTTCGGGATTCGCCTCGTTTCTTTTTATCGCTAGATTTCTTTTTTGTTTTTGTCATGATATTCAATAATCCGGATGGAGCCATTAGCGTTGCGAGAAACGAAAAGCTAAGTAACTTTTCTAGCGCGATTTAACAAAATTTAGATTTACCTCTCAGAAAGTATTCAAAAGAATGGCTTGGGTTAATGCGCAATTTATGTATAAAAATATAGACGCATGCCAAGCTGTAACTACATAATAGACTTACAGTAAGATGACCGGGATGTAGGCTGCGACGATGGAGATCCTCTTGACTGCTCTCGGGTGTCTGCGACTGCGATGAATGGCTGCGACTGCGTTGTACGTCTACGATGTCACGCGCGCCAACGGCTAGTCCGCGCTGGCGGCTGGGTTAGATAGATAGATGGTTTATTTATTACACAACTCAGTACAAAATATAATACAAGTTAGATAATACTGCTTATCTCAGTTGCGTCTTTCGTATAGAATAATGTTAAAGTTTAAGGTAAAAGACATACCTTCTAGTGCTCAGACCAAGCTTACCCTGAATTGAAAATCTATCAGTCACAAAAACTTAAAAATCGTTCAAAAATAAATCAAAATCAAATGTACGTAAAAATAGAACACTTTAACACTATGATCATAGTGACTGTTACTTAACCTCAGTGTAGATATAAAACTTAACCTAGGTGTAAAAATAAAACCCAAAATAGTAAATATTACTAAGTCAAAATATAAGAAAAAGATAAAGCTAAAAATAAAACTAAAACTAATAAAAATCAGTCTTTGTGGTCAGATCACAGAAAAATATTGCACTTTGCCCGCGCTCTATCACAGCCGTTATTTCACACACGCTTCTGTCCCATACACGCAACTCATTCAGCCCTTTAAATACATTCATTCCCACCTAAGATACTAAAGATAAAGAATAAATTAGGACGGGAAAACGAACAAAAAGGACTACACGACAGCAGGGTAATAAATACAGTATATAAGAAAAGTGTAGAGCTCAGTGGGTGTACTTGCTTCGGCAGTACATGTACTAAAATTGGAACGATACAGAGAAGATTAGCAACATTTTTGCAGTCTTTTTTTTTATTATAATCGCAAGTGAAAATGGTGCAGCATGCACCCGTTAAATAGTTTTCTTAGTAAAAACCAAAGTTAGAAGTGAGTGAAAACAGTAATAAAATGTTCCCCACGCACCCTCCTTTAACGGAGACACGGACTCCGATACGTGCAATGGGGAAAACCAGTGAAAACGGTGCATCCCGATCAACTGTGCAGTCAGGAAATTCGCAACCTCCAAGGCCAAAGAGAGGACGGAACGACCTGGAGCTCAGTCCCGCAGATGAAGCTAAATCAAATTTTAAGAAAGGACGCCAACTGACGTCAGCTAGGCCACTGACTCTGGCAGTTGGAAAGGAGTTCAAAAAAGAACTTAAGGAGCTAGGCTTGCTCCGCGTAAATGTTAAGCCAAACTTGGTGGAGAGAAAGAAAAAAACAAATGTCACGGAGCCGTCGAGCCAGGAAAGCACTCCTGGGAAACCTGAGCCGCAGCTGGAAGAAAACTCAGTCGGCGCAACAGCTAAAACCGTTGAAAACTGGCAGGTACCAAAAAAAATTCAAAAGTCCAACGTACTAATAGAGACGCCAGAGATATCCCAGTCAAACCAATTTGAAAGTTTGCAAAACTTCAACGAGTTGAACAACATCAACAATAACACGGCAGGGGATAACGGACTGAGCACACTGAGCCAACAAACGCCGCCGAAGGAAAAACGAAGTTCACCAAAGCCACCGCCAATTTATTGCGAGCATAATTCCACTAAAACGCTAATAGCGCTCATCAAAAGTAAATGTAACGGTAAATCATTCTTCGTTAGAGACATCGCGAAGCAGGAACAATTGGTACAAGCTTTTGCAGCAGAAGATGCGGATGAAATAAAACAAATTTTGAAAGCAAACAACGTAGCGTTTTTCTCACATACACCGAGAGATAAAAAGAACCGGCTACTGGTCCTCAAAGGCCTCAACGCAGAATATGACGTGTAGGAAGTCAAAGAAGCTCTGCAAGAGGTCGATCCGGTAAATGCACAGGTGATTAAAGTCGTTAAATTAAAATTCACAAATTCGGATAAGCGCTCTTATTCGCACTACCAAATCCAATTACCACCGGAGAGTCGCACACTAACGCTGACAAATACGCGCTTTCTTCTGAATCAAAGAATTCGCTGGGAACCCTTCCTCAAGAAGGCGGTGTTCCAGTGCTTCAACTGCCAGAGAGTTGGCCACCCCAGCAGCGAATGCAACATGGGGTATCGTGGTGTCAAGTGCGACAAAAAACACGGCCCAAAAGAATGTGCGCGTTACGCAACCGACAGGAACCAGGAAACGGTTTACTGTTGCAACTGCGGAGAATTCGGGCATGCCGCGAGTTACCGTGGATGTCCGTACTTGGTATACGCTCAAAAAAAAGTCAACGAGCACAAAGAAGTCTCGAAGCAGATCGCTTTAGCAAAAACCCAGCTTATTGATTCACGCGTGAGACCAGGAAGAAGCTACGCAATGGCCTCGCGAACATCAACGAGCTCCTGGCAGCAACACTCGGCAGCACAAACCAACGAGTATGTCAACAGAACAAGCTCAAACCTAAATCAAAACGATACGCCCCTCACTCTCGGGACGATCGCGGCATTACTTCTCGAACTCAAGACCGAGTTATTGTCTGCGATAGACACAAAAAACAAAGCTCTGTGCGAGCAAGTGAACGATCACGGCTCCAAAATCAATTTTATTATTAACTCACTGAATTTACAATGGCCGGGAACGCGAGAGCATTAAGCATCTATGCTATTAATGTCAACTCATTAATCGCCGATAACAGACAGTATAATCTACTTCAATTTCTAAATACCCACGATCCCGATATAGTTCTTCTTTCTGAAACAAAACTAAACAAAAGCCACAAAATTAACTTTGAAAAATACGCTTTCGTCAGAACCGATCGACCAAATGCCAAATCTGGAGGTGGCACGGGTCTATTAATAAAAAAAACGATTAACCATCAAATAGTTAACTGCACTTCGACTAAGAAAAAAGCAATCCTAAAAACAAGTGTAGTCAGCATAAGATGCTCTAACAACAAAGTACTCTATATTATTAGCGCGTACGCCACTCAAAGTGACAACACGTTTTTCCAAGAGCTCGAGGAACTGCTAATGCAAATCGAAGCAGAAAAACAATCGCACTATTACATTATTGCCGGAGATCTTAATGCTCGACTCAAGGAATGGGGCAATAAAGAGGACAACAAACGAGGAAAATACATCAAAACCTGGCTCGCAGCAAAATCAACGCCCTACAGAATTCGTTTCTTTCCTCCATCAGAGGCCACATACACTCGCGCTGGCTCGTTCCTGGATGTATGTCTGGCAAACAGCCGATTACGCATCACCAACACGATAGGCGATAAACTACGCACGCTGGACTACGACAGCGATCATAGAGCGATTACATTCAACGTTAACCTGAGTGGGAGCAATCTGTGCATCAGCGAGAGTAATTACGTTGAAGCACGGAAAAATTTTAAAAATACCAACTGGAAAAAGTTTAACAGGTTTTTGCTTAAAAATGATCTCTGTATCGCAAACGACCGTAATTTATCTAACGAAGAGATAGAAGCAGCGTTAAGTCAGTTTAACGAATCAATAAATAGTGCAATAAAAGAAACTGTACCGATATTTAAATCGCGCAACAGTATGGATAAGTTTGGAAACCGAAAAATAGACCAACTACAAAAAGAAAAGTCGTCGTTAATCACGCAGCTCAACAATCTACGATTGCGCCATAATCCCAATCTAACAGCAACCCAGACAGCAATCAACGCTACTGTAGCTCAACTCAACGAAACCAAAAACAAAATAAAAAAAGCCTTTATCGACGCGCGCACCAGTTTTTTTGAAAATAAATCAAGAAAGATAGATCATAGAGACACGGTCAAAGAGATTTTTTCCCGAAATAAATAGATTGTTTCGCCAAAAGGACCCTTCAGATATATCCGAAATCAAAATTGAAGCAAATGATCTCGAACTAGTAACGAGACTAGCGCTAACAAACGAAAACACACCGAGAAGAGGGGATTATTTTATTCTCGGAGATCCGGAAAAAATCGCAAACGCTTTGGGGATACATCTTGAGCGAGTCAACAGAGCAAAGCCAGCGCAACAAGATTCAGCTCTGCACCGAGTTGTAGAGAAAGAGGTAAATGAACTAATCGATGAAATCAATGAGAGACAAGCGAAAGCGATTACCATCACGACTTTTTCCAAGGAGAACTTAGCGACGTACCCGGATCCTCCCGAAGGCAATTGGAACTGTTTTACTGATATAAGCACAATCATAAAAATCTGCCGAAGCTTAAATAACAAGGTATCAAGTGGCCTCGATGGCATACCGAACGTAGTCCTCAAAAATCTTAACCCAATCTTCATAGCGCACTTAACAATAATCTTTAACAAATAATCTTTAACAACATAATTAACAACAACTACTATCCGAAACAATGGAATTCTTCAAAAATAATGCCGTTTGCAAAAAAAGGTAAAGATCCATCTCTCCCAGCTAGCTATAGGCCAATCAGTCTACTCTCAAACGTTGGAAAGGTATTTGAAGTAATTGTGAACACAGCCCTTCGAAGCCATTGCGAAAAACGCAAAATAATACCACGCCAGCAATTTGGTTTTAGATTTAAACATTCGACTACGCACGCTCTCAACAAGTTTCTCTCCGATGCCCACCAAGGCCTTAATCAGCATAAACAAATAGCTGCCTGCCTGATAGATCTGGAGAAGGCATTCGACTCAGTGTGGATAAAAGGCCTGTTTTACAAGCTATTGAAAAAAGATTTTCCAAGGCACCTGCTGCATTTATTGTGGATAATGCTGCAAAATCGGACTTTTTACGTCCAAATAAATGACGTCATTTCTTCTCTTCGCTTTGTCATTGAGGAAGGACTTCAGCAAGGAACAGTCAACGCACCGTTACTGTTCAACATATTCACGAGCGATGTGCTGAATTTGTTCGACCTCAACTCGAACGATAACGCTTTTAGCAGCGCCTTCGCAGACGATCTCATTGTATACGTAGTGGAAAAATATCCGAACAGCGCCAAGATCAAACTAGAAGAATTAGTCAATAAAATCTACGAATACTATAAGAACTAGAAGCTGAAAGTAAATGCAGATAAGTGCGAAACAATCTTGATAAGACTGTCAACGTTATTCCTCAGCAATCCCGAGCAAAAAGACTGGCGGAAATTCGAAATAAAAATAGAAGATACCGAGACAAAGGCAACAACAAAAGTCCCGCACAAGAGGGAAATAAAATATCTAGGAGTCAAAATCGACGACCTTCTTCGCATGACAGCGCACCCGGAGGCGCGATTGGAGAAAGCTCGACGAGCATTCATGGCTCACGGCAACTTATTCCACTGCAAGGATCTCTCGCATCGAGCAAAAGTTATTTGCTACTGTCTGCTGGTCAGGCCCATCTTGACCTACGCATTTCCGATCTGGTATAACCAGAGCGCCACGATTATGGAAAAAATTCGCGTATTTGAACGCTCGTGCCTGCGTGCATGCACGGGGTTATATTATTCGGAGCACTCCGGATACCAAAAATCAATTAGTAACGCCAAACTTTATGAAGCAGCGGATATTCCTCGAAAGCTCTGCCGTGACTACTTCGCGAACACGTCAAAAGTAAAGGATAACGACATAATCAGGAGCTTCAGTGAGTGCGACGCAAATTACGCCGAAAAATGCAAGAAAACGGGAAACGTGCCTCCTCAATGCTTTATGCATCTCGATGCCCAAGGTCTGATCCAAAATGAATGCAACGTTCCGATAATTTATCATTGGAAGAGAAATAAAAAGAATAAGAAAATCCCACAGACGCCAGCGCGAGTGCCACCGCTAAAATACTCTCAAGCCCTGCCGGAGAGAGACTACAACGATTTTCATCGACTGAATTGCAAAAAGTATCCATGGCTAACGGAAGATGCAACATACATCGATGAGCTGAGAA
>JAPYZB010003077.1:0-13992 GCA_030522745.1 Eupelmus kiefferi | reverse complement strand
GAGAGCGGGGCGCATGTGTGAATGAAGAATTTATTCCAAGGTGAATTTATCATGTTATCCGCGCCTGCGAACGTAAAATATGAATGGCGCGTCTTGGGAATTCGAGAAGTGCTGAGAATATTTGCTGGGCATGGAGCGAGGAGAGAAAAAATTTTGATGGCTTTTAAGGTGTATTAAGCGAATCGCGCTCATGTCGCTTCGGAGAGTATTTCGAAATTAAATTTGCATGGCTACGCGTCCTCTGATGTATAATGCGATGATGAAACCTGTCGTATTATTATTATTAGTGAGCCAGTTTGATCGCGTCCAGGACAAAAAAATCAAGCTCAGCATTAATCAACAATCGTACAGTATAATGTGACAATAATATTCGAACTTTGATCATTATTTTATTGAACTTGCTGCTTTTGACGTGTGCTATAACAAATTTCCAGGAAACCTCAAATAAATATTTGTCATATAATATTCATTCGTATACTGTACCGAAACATTTCATTATGGATACTGACTGAACCATTAATAAAAAGTTTATTAAAAATAAAATTTTAGAAGCAACTAAAATATATAAATACTCGCATCATGAATAGCGCTCGAGATTTATCGTAAAACACGGCTATCCCAGTCATAATCCATCACAATTTATTTTCAGCTTTTTTACTTTTTTCACCATATTTCTTTTTGAAAAGCACATAATTCAGAATTTGAAGCCATCTATTCACGCCAAGTACATTCACCCTCTTCCCACCCCGATCATTCAAAATAAAAATGACGACGCAACAGCGTGACCGTATATCGGGCCAATAATCCAGATTGTAAAATATTCAAAGCTCGATTGAAGGTCTATGTACATCGCCGGCGAGCTGGCCAATATCGGCCAGAATTTCCCAGCTGCTTCTTGCGTAAAATAGCGCAAGAATATTCGAGGCAAGATCCTGAAATTCAATGAGTATGTATTCTTCGAAAATGACCGTTATCGCTATAAAAACGCCATTTTTCCAATAAAGTGGTCTCGCACCTTAAAATAGTACCTTAACACAGACGTTACCTAAAATAGCAATAGTCAAAAAACTCCGACCTTCCTTTAATTCGCTACCAAACAAAAACACCCCGGCGAAAAAGCTACCGCAAGAAGAATCATTCAATCAACGAATCATTTTCCCCAAGCGGCCGCCTTTTCCAAACAACGTGCAATCTTCCAATTAAGCCCTCAGCCACTTAAAAATGCATTAATCGATCAGCAGCAGGCAGCATCGGTTTTTCTTAATCATCCTCCCGTGGTCGCCCATTGGAAAAAAAAACCCAGAGAAAGAAATAAAGAAGAGCGCTCCTCGCTACTCTAGGCGCGATCAATGATGATCGTAGCTGCCTGATGCTGCGCGCCTCGGCGCTTAAACGCGCCCGAGCGCCATTATACACACGCGCGTTGCATAACAATCGCTCGCGATATTCCGCGCACGTCCCGTGAATCGTCGGCTGTCCTACGTATATATATTCGGCCAACGCGGGCTAATCCGGCCCTCTATCTCTCTCTCTCTCTCTTTAGCCGGCGACAGAGCTAGCTAACAACTTGTTTATTGCGCTTAACTAGCCGCTTCCTACTTACGGGCCGAGCGCGCGCGCGCCATGTGCACTCGCGTGCATTGCTCTCTCTCTCTCTCGCTAAACACATATATACAGGACACTATAGCGAGTTTTCGGCTCGCGGAGAGAGACAGAGTTTCGAGTTTCGAGATAACTCGCCGAGTGCATACGTTATACATCGCAGCAGCCCGTTCATGCAAATGGCTCCCCCCCGAGCTTTGTTTATAAGCGCGGAGCGAGACGCGCCCACGTACCCGTATATGTGCCCGGGTATACAGAGCCGAAAGAGAGTGACTTTTCGCGCGAGCGGATGGACTGGCTCTGGATATAGTGTTGCGGGACGAGTAAGATTGAGCCGGGAGGTATGCGAGGGAATTTCGAATACTCGAGTTGGGAATGAACAGTGAATGGTTATCGGAAACTATTAATGCACTCGGATGAAATTTCGAAAATTTATGCGGCTTCGATGCTTGCCAGCGCTGTTTGCATTGCGAACACGTTTTTCATCTACAGCTGTCTTTATTAATCGAGCTGTGCTAGCGGTCTTTGAGAGTTTTTGAAAAATTGGTGGGGCGAGGGGTGGAAATTAAAAAATTTTTAATTGGAAACGTGTAATGAAAGGTATACGCTATGGGGTTTAACTTTCCTTTAGAAAATAGAAAATTGCTTTCTGGAAAGGCTTTGTTTTTTTAAATTTAATATTTCCATGGTGAATATTAAAGATAGAGCGTCAAAAAAACAACTAGTTCATTAATAGTATATTATGCGCCTAAATTATCACAAATTGTGAGAAAAACGTGGGGCATAACGATTTTTTCTTATTTACCCACGCTGAAATTTACTTTTTTTCATTCCCGCGCCAGGATAAAATTGACAGTTTTGGCGGGAGTATGCAAAAAAAATATTTTAACTATATTGCTTTAAAACCAACAGAGTCAACCGATATTCGGGGTATCTAGCAAAAATCAATTTTAAAAAACCCCGTCAAAAAAAAAACCGAAGAAGAGAACGGGAGCGATCAATTGCTGCCCAAACGATACTAACGAACGCCCGAAAAAAATTCCACCATTTTTCCCTTCACATAACTCTTTCTTCCGCGCAGTCATACCTATACTCCAATTTGAGCGGCTCAAAACTGAATAGAAGGAACGAAAAAAAGTGCGATCCTGCAGCCGCGCCTCGTTAATTTGCAAAAGAAAAAAAACGTTATTACAAGCTTGTTACAGGGGGGCTCGGCGCGCTGCGCGTGGCGGTCGTTGGCTTATAACGTCGTGTGTGCAATGATTAGTTCGCTAACGCAATTGACCTCGCAGACTTGACACCAATTGACCAAACGAACGGCTGCGAAGCGCAGAGTCACACGCGCACGCTGAGCTACCACCTGTTTTTTTGTTCTCCCGCCCACGTATAAACAAAAGAGCGCGCCCCCGTGCGCGCGCACGGCTTTCTCTCTTATTTTTCACGCGCTAATTCGGCAGTGGAATAAAACGACTGCCACAGCGTGCAGCGAAAAAAAAAGGAAATAATAGCTACTCTCTTTCTCTGTGTATTTGGGGCCTTCGATTTGCGCGCCTCTCGCTAGTGCAGTGCATGTACCTACAGCTACCTTTTTCCGAACACCGTTGCCGAAAATTCCGTTGCGTTTTTATGTGCGCTTTTTCCTACCGGGCGAGCGAAAAGTTTGCGTAAAAGCGAATATTTTTACGTGTCAACGCATGAAAAGAGTATGAAAATTTCATATAAAAACGCTGGTTTTGCGGTTTACGTACACATGCGCGAATATTTTCGCCAATATTTGGGCAGATTTTTAATCTCGTTAGTCCGCAATTTTTTTTTTTTTTTTTTATTGATGAATTGGCGCTAGTTAATGTTAACGAACATATGCTTTGAATGAAAAAATGTTTATTAAAAATGATAGGCAATTAAAAGAACACTGCTATTAAATTTTTTCGAGAACGAAATTCTAAAATTCTCTTCGAGCAAAAATTCTATGCTGTAGATGCAAAGTTTAAAAAAGTAATTAAAAAATATTGTACGGCATGAAAAAAGAAGTATATAGACAGAGAATAATTGAAAAACACATAATTTCACAGCAAAAGTTTAACAAAAATACCCATTTCACTCACGACTCATGAATAACGTACAGCGAGCCCGCATAATAATAATTTTAATAGAAATATTAGGTACTTTCTGACCAAACACACCCAGTTAATATTCATCTCGACAAAATTAAACGCAAAATATGTCCTTTGAGTAGTTTTGAAAGCGCTTGCCGCGCGCCCGTAGGATCCTTCATAAAATGAATTTCCCGGGGAAAAATATTTTTCCCTTTTAAAATTCGTATTATCTTTCTTTTAATTTTTCACCTGCGCATAATTTTATGAGCCCACCTGAAAACTATCAACGCGGCCGGGTCGACGACAGAAGTATACGAGGCTGGCGCCGCGAGCTTGGCTATAAAAACAAAGCAAGCCGCGCACGTGTGCCGGGCCGTTTTTTTTCTGCGTGTGCGCACTGAAAAATCCAATTTCGGAGTCCAGCGCACGCTCGCGGAAAATGCAATGCTTACAAGGGGTAAAAGAGCCCCATTATGCGGTAGCTGAAAGTGTTCCACATAAGCCGTCCTCTTCTCTCTTTCTCCCTTTCCGATATGGACTTTTTATCCTTTCGTAATATTATGCTGAACTTTTGCCGTGTATACACCTCATTTTCGTGCTCGAGCAAAATGGAACGTGTTATACGGAGCTCTGGAAAAGAATCGTGGCTTGTCGCTTGATAAATAGCGCGCGGAATTTCTCGTCAAGTACGATTCGTCGATAACGACACGGCACTGCGGTATTATCCTTGCCTCTCAATTAACGCGCGAAAATCGCGCTAATCCGGCCGCGGTGCAAACAATACGCGAATGTGTGCACCGCGAAAATAGAACGCGTACGCGTAATATCGAGCGCTCGCTTGTTATATTAATAAAAACAAACAAAAAGATTCTTGATAGAGCAGTCGCATGTAGGTTACTGTACTAAAATCGAGCCGGCAATGGAAAGTCGGATGGCTTTTTTTTTGTTTCTTTCTAGGGTGCCCATCAATATGAATACCCGAATGCTGGAAAGATTATGTTTCATTGGGAAACAAAGGGACGTGGATTGTGCAGGCAAATATTTTAAAAGGGCTGGATCCGCACTGGTTTTTTTAGTTTCGTGTTTTTGATTTGTTAATGTTTTAATATTTTTTAATTCGCCAAGTTAAACATTCAATTACCAGCTTTTATCAATTTGCACAAAGAAAATACGGTCTGGTTGAATCAACATTTTCAATTTGATTCTTAATTAAAGCACTGTTCCGAGTATAAAAACCCCAAATCATTCGTCATTCCGAGTATTCCAGCGCACATATCATCGCAAATTAATATCATCCGTAAATTTATTAACACTAAAGCCGAAGCTCCCGCGAAATCTTGGCTTCCGGCCAACTTTAAAGGTACAATCGGCAAACAGCAGCAGGCGGAAAAATAAAAATAAACAAACAAAAATCCGCCATATTTCCAGCTACACTGCCAAAGCCCGGGCGAGAGCAGTTTTAGCTTGATCCGCACGTCGAGGTGATAAGCAGGCAGCTCTGCTGCTTCTTGTCAAGATTCCGCATTATCTGGAAGCTTGGCCGCCCGGGCGCGTGCAGGCCATTAATCCCTGGCGCGCGCAGATAGCTTTGTTATATTCATCGCCGCGCGCTCGGCCTTCAAAAGCGTCTTGAAAGAAACACGGCTCGGCTCGCTGTGTATGAAGAAGAAAAAAAACGTCGCGAGTCCGCGAGAGCCGTATAGCTTGACCGTCATACACGCGCGAGTACACATAATTTTGCGCTGGCGTGCTTTTTTTTCTTCTCTCTCCTCGGCCCAGGGTAAACCTCAAGGAAATAGCTCCGAGGAGGTTCTCTTCATTGCTGAAAACCTCTGGCTCTTTATTCTCTCCTGCGGGCTATATAGAGCAGCGCCGCCGCCGCCGTCTCTCTCTCTCTGTGTGCACTTTTATCGCGGTCGTCTCGCGCGAATGACGACGAGTCGGAAGCGAAGAATAACGGCGAGTGACGCGAGACATTCCCAGAGCTGTTTTTTGCGACTATCTTTTTTTTTCCTTCGTTACCTTTTATTGTGCGATGGACGTGTATATATATATATACAGCTGCGCGAGCTGACGAAATAATCGGCCGCTGGCTGTTTATATAGCTAGGCGTGCGGGGGAGTAATGTAATATTTTTAGAGCTGGCTTTTGTTTTGCTTTACGTTCCGACACCGGTTTATTATGCGAAATTTCAATCGTTACGAGTGATAATGCCTGTCGTTTGTTCCGCCGGGAGTTTCGATTAATGCAGGGAATGTATAAATATATCTTATCGAACGTGCCCCGTTCCGCGCGCGCGCAGAAGCGATCCCTTTTTTGTTATATTATATTTCGCGTACACTCAGCTACCGGGAATTATGACGTTTTTGGCGTGGATTAACATCGTTATAAATCATTACATAGTGTAAGCATCCAGAATTGTTTTTCAACATCGAACGCATTATTTATTTGCAGAGCATATTTGCATAAAGCGCGTATTTTAATGTTCCGATTAAAATTCGCCGTTTACTCATTACATAAAATATTTATTCTTCACGTCGTAATCTAAACGGTAAACAGAGTTGTATTTTGTTTTGAAATGTACTTATCGTTTTATGAATGACAAACAAAAAGTAGTAGCGAGAATTCGAAATGCCGAATTAAAAGAAGATTTTTGGCAGTATTTCAAAAGCATTCAAAAGCAAATTGAATACTAACTTTTAAACAACCATCACACTCGTGATTTCAAACTTTTCAGCTTTACAGATGGAAAATTTTCAAGTCGTATCCACACACGATCTTTTGAAACAATGGAACCGTTATGCTGACAATAAAAAAGAGAGAACAAAAACACGTGTTTCAGCAACATGTATAATAAAACGTAACACAGTTTTTGTTTTGCACAAACTTACAAGCAAAAAACTGGCAATTAAAAATGTAATTTTCACTGCCTCTCACATCGCTGCGAATCGCAATTAAGCCGAGGAAAACCGAGAAAAACGAGACCCGCCCGCCTCATAACTAAATATCGGTTACTCTAACGAAAAACTATTTTGCAAAATTCTCATCGTACACAGCGGCCAAGTTTTTTTACCCCTCCTTAAAAACAGCTGCAAAGCAGAAACTCTCGGTGTTTCAATCCTCCTGACTATATTTTTTTCATCCCCCGCTCTTTCACGCGCGCACTGCCAAACCGAATCCCGAGAAAAGAAACTCGAGCTTATACTTTTTGCAAACTCTCTCTGCCCTCTCTGGCTCCCTTCGACCGATTTAATTACACGGGAGAATTTCCGGGCAGAAAAGCCCCGGCTCGAAGAGAGACAAAGACGCGCTCGCGAACTTTGATTGGCAATTTTTGAAATCGTTTGAGAGTGGCCCGCGATTCGGCGCCGGAATCCTTTGGCAAACGACTTTTGCTTGGCGCGCGCAGAGCAGCGAAGTCTCCAGAGAGGGACAGGCGCTGCACTACCAGCGCCGCGCGTCCCGTTTTTCTTTGAGGTCGCGCTTTGAATCGCCACAATGCGTTATATATACATGAAGGGCCCGAGCGTAGAAATGTGCCCTCGAGATTAAAAGCCGAGCATCGATCGAGGCTCGTTGCGCAAGCAGTTTAGTACTCGCGCTGCGAGAGAGACGCGATAATTAATTTTAGAGGCTGCGCGCGCGTAAGTGTGTAAGAAAGAGCGAAAAACAGAGTCGAGGACACTCGGCTCGATTGGAGCACGCACACTCCTCGGGAGGGGCCCAGAGTCGTAGAGAAAAAAAGCTGTTGGGAGCAGAGCGGAAAAAGAGCCGCCGCCGCCGCTGCGGCAGACAATCGGAAAGAAACTCCAAAGACTCTAATTAAAGTTAAATGAACGTCGCGAACGCGAGCAGAGAAAAGGGAGGCGCGCGCGCTCGGGGAGAAAAATTAAGTGTCATTCTCACGTGCGGAAATTGACATTGCGTGTATGTATGTATCGAACGAGGGGAATGAAGGAGTAAGCATTTTTCTCACTGTGTATGTCGCAGAGCGCGCGAGGAAAAAGAAACTCGATCGAGAATTGGAAGAAAGAGAGAAAGAAAAAGTTTTTGTAAATATAGCGCAACGGTTATATTGGGCGATAATGACTAAAGTCTTATTTGTCGGGCGTATTTACGGGCGCGACGTATAGCTACGTACTTGCCGCTACGACTTCTTTTATCTTTAATTGCATTCCCCGATCAACTTCCGATTTCTTTTCTGCGCTTTCGCCTTTCTTTGTTGGATAAACGTTTGTTTGCTAATTTCAAATAAGCTAAGCTCTAATAGCTTGGCTGCACCTCTTGCGCAAGTTTCGGCAATTTCGTTGAGAATATGTATATGGTAAATTTCGAGTTTAATTTTGTTATTTAATACCTAGAATGTTGTTAAAGAAAATTACGCTTCAAGTAAATTTCTGATTAATATATTTCTTCGACGTAAAGTTTAGTTATAAACAATTAAACTCTATTCAGAGTAGCCTGTATAATGTGGATTTTGAGTTTAGGACTCTAAAGTTTCGGACCGCAGATGTCTCGGGTTTACTTTATGTATCGCGTGATATTCTCTCTCGCGCGGTAAGCGAATATTATAAAAAGTAAATTAAAACACTTTTACTTTTATAAATTAATATGCATAAAAAACATTAAAAATCTTACTATCAAAAATTTTTCTTCTAAAAGTGTTAAAAATATTTAACAACAGCATAGTATAACTATTAGTTGAAAATTCAATTTTCGCAAGTGTATTAATAATCAAAAACCGCTAATCTAACTCGTTCGTGACTCACTGACAGCTTACTTAGCACCGGCCACGTTACTACAAACACCGCAGAAGCGATACGCGCGTAATTGCCGCTGGCAAAGACGCAACTGCAATCAACGTTATGAAAATGTTGTCGATTGCAATAAAATTTCTAGCCCGCCAGAAAAATCGTAAATTTGCCGAAAAAACGATTGGCCGACGCGTGGGCAGCGCGTGCGGCCCGGGACGTCACAAAAGGGAAACGATTTACAGCCTCGGCCAAAGCGAGTGGGTGCAAGTAATAAAAAATCCCCTATCGGCGAGCTTTGTTTAAACATTTTTACAAGCGCGCGGCAAAAAGCGAAGGGCGCTTTCTCGTTCAATTAACTAAAAACGCACTAGGGCTTATTTTACTACTCCGGAGGCGGCGGTGCGCGCATGTAAAAAAGAATCGATCGGCCGGGGGGGCAATAAAAGGCTGCGAAACAAAACATTCTCAGCATCGAAATAGCCGATTTATTTCCTGAGCATACAAACACGCGTTTCCGCTCGTGCGAGCGCTCGTCAACTCTACTTTTCGACGAATCGAGCCGAGTGCACTGCTGCCGCCTCTGGAGCTAGAGAATTCCTAACTATATTGCATTGCCGCTGGGGGCAGTTGTCGGGCGTTTACTTTTATATGGTTTCGAAAAATATTGAGATTCGTAACAAGTGATAAAAGCTAATATTGCGTATCGCTAGATCGAATCTGTCGTTTGATGAAAGCGAATGTCGGCCGTTTATTTTTATTTGCCACGCGGGTAAATAAGTTTCCAAGTTCCTCGCCGCGAGCCGAGAGTTTAAAAGTCGTATGGTTTTATAAAATTCCTTAAAACTTTTAAGAGCTTTTTGATTTCCAAACCCGAAATAAAGCGGAATTTATGCCTCCATTTAATAATTATAGAATTCGGACTCTAAAAGGTACTATTTGGAAAATTTTAACGCACACCTCGCCACATTCGAAAAGGCTTTTAAGTTTAAACACAGCATTATGCGCTCAATTTTGATTGATCAAAATTGAACTTTAGTAACGCTCTCCCACAATGTACAAAATCAATTTAATTACGAATATAATCAACGCGCGTGCATTACACAAAGTGCCATACAGAGCCGTGTACTTTCTGCAATTCGTTCAAAAAAGAACAGCCACTCGTCGAGAGCCCGAAGCATAAACAAATTTGCCCCGGCCGGAATATCTCAACGTTTATTAAACCCATACAAATCCAAACAAACGCCTCCGCAAACATTTAAAGAACGCGCAATCCTCTCGGCGGATCAATTTTTTCCTCCGACTCTGCCGCTCCTCCCGGCCCATTCATCGATATAGATTCGTGCGATCGAGAATGATGAGAGAGAGAGCGTCGTTCTTTCTGCCTCCCCTCCACTCCGGCATTACGCGCGACTGATAACGTCCCGCGAGCGAGCTTTTAAAAAGGCCCATTCATCGTGGCAGCAGTGCCGGAGAAAGAAAAAAAGTAATTTCTTCGCGTGCATCTCTCTCTCATCGACAAAGAGGGGAGGGGGCATATACACACACACGCATACGCCGGCTAACGAACTCTCGCTCGCTCCCGGCTCTTAAGCGAGACAAAAGGTGAAAACAGCCAAAATATATACGCGAGAGCGCGCCTCTTTCCGCCGTCATTGAGCGGTGTGCATGCACGAGTGCAACACGAGCGCGCCGGGGAGAAAGAGCGAGAGTCATTCCGTAAAACGCGTTTAACTCGCGCTCTCTCTGAGAGAGACGAGTGAGAGAGAGAGAATGGAAAAATACGTGCACTCACGCGCGAGCCTGTGTTAATGGCGAAAAGACAAGCTTCGTTAGCCGGTACGCGCGCGCGAGAGGGAATATATCGCACAAAGGAGGAAAAGATGCGTTAGACGCGCATTGTCTCTTTATACCGCGCCTGAATAAATCTTTAATTTATATACACGCTCACTCTCGGCCAGGTATTATACATATTTATGGATTTCGTATGAGGCGAGGACACAAAGTCGGAGGCTAGCTTTGAAGCGACGATTAAATCCCCGCTCGCGCGCATCTGCCTGCATTTTTTCTGCTCGCACGATAAGATTAGCAAGATAACGAGCGTACCGGTTTATATGGCTCGCAATAAACAATTTCAGCCAAGTCCGTCGATCGATCTTGCTCCGATAACGAAGCGGAGAGAAAAAAATCAACAATTCAAATTCGTTCGAGAATGTGTCGTCGCATGCGTTATATATACGCAACAACCGCTCTCTGACTCACTGTTGAAAAAATGTGCTTTGACTCCTTACGTTACATAAAAACTCTTATCATCCGGCCGAGACTTCCAGGAATGCCCAAGCTTATCCGCGCGCGCTGGGACACACCCCGTGAGAGAGCGCTCGCCAGAAAAAAGAACGCAGCGAGAGCAAAGAAGGACCGTGCGAGGAGAGAGAAAAAACCGGTGCGCGCGAATGTGTATCCGAAAACCGGCGGGGCCGTTCTCCAGGCACGCATATACGTGTATAGGTGTATATACTTAGAGCAAAGCTCGCACACGCACGCAGTATATATTTTGACGGGTTGCCCCCGCGCGAGCGCGCGGACGACTATCAACAGGTCCCGCAGAGAGAGAGAGAGAGAATAAAGCAACGGCGCGAGAGCCTGCGCGCATATACGTATTCAGCGAGAGACGCGTTGCCATACGTACGTAGAAAATACACACGCGCGTGTACGTACCTTGGATGCGGAGCCTCCTCTCTTGTCCCTCCTTATCTCCGCTTCTGCTGCTGCTGCTGCTCCTGCTGCTCCGTTCTCTCGTTCACTCTGCCTGTCTCTCTCTGTTTCTGTGGTCTGGTCGGTAGTATACACGAGAGCTCGGCTGGTTTCTTGCCGAGCTTGGAGAACAGAGACACACCGGTACTGCTCGGTGCCGCTCTTTGCACTGATATATACACACACTTGGGCTCTTGGCCACACAGCTGCACACTCTCACGTCGCACGGCGAGAGAAGGCGCACACAGAGTATCAATGTCACTCCATAGCGCGTTTAAAGGCCGGCGCTCCTCTCGCCGCTGCTAGCATCGCTGTAAACGCCGATGCACTTGTCCTCGAGTTCCCAGGCAGGCCGCATATTTTCCTCTCCTCTCCTCTCTCCAGAGAGCCGCAACCGCACCGAGCGCGCTCGCTACCTTACTCCTTTCCTCGCGAGCCAGCTCTCTGCCCCCTCGGACCGACCGCGACAATAAACATCGATGCCGTCTCTCTACCTTGTGTGTTATTATACTCTTCTAGCTCTATACACGCGCTCGCGGCTCTAGTTTTTCGGAGCGCGCGTGTTATAGTATACACAGCGCGCGCGAGTCGCTACTATACTACTACCGCTCTGGGAGAGAGAGAGCCGAGTGTATATTGAAAGGAGAGAAAAAAGAAGGCAGCTCGCTCGGTTACGCACTCACACACGCACACTTGTTGTCTTGAGAACGCGGCGCGCACGCGAAGGGGAACTTTCAGCTGGACGGTCTTTCCCACTCTCCTCGGCCGTATATATTTCTCGGCTTCGAGCACGCGATTATTTCGAGGCTCGCGCAGGCAGATTGGCGAAAAATAAGCGAGGATCGCGCGCCGCACATTGACGATCTCTCTCCGCTACCGAACGGTACGCGTCAGCACCACAGACTGGATCGCAAGCGAGAGATGAGTCCGCTCTCCTCTGCGCTACTTGCTCCTCTATATAAACTCGCTGCGCTGCTGATGCAGAGGGAACGCGCGTACGCAGGCAAGCGTACGCCGAGCGGCCGCGCGACTGCCGCCGCCACGGCGAGCCAGTTATTTCAGCCGGCGACTACAGCGCCGCCTTGCAGCGGTTTAAGCTGGCTAACGCGCTCTGAGTGTTAGTACCGCGACTGCGCGAATTCTGCCGGACGGATAACCGCGAGTTTTATTTCTCTTTGACAGCGAGTCGAGCGTTTTGTGAAGGTTTAGGGCAGGTGTTGAGTGTGAGAGGAGGTTTGAGGGATTTTCCGGCGTGGTTGGAAGCTTTTGGATTGTTTTGGCTCTGAACGAGGTTAGTGCTTGCTTTTGAGGGGTTAATGCTTTTAATTAAGGGCTGAGGGATAATTTCGAAAGTATATAAGGAATGTTATCTGCCGGCGCGTGCGCGAGAATTCGGAAGATGCGCGCCGGCGGATGCTCGGAGTTTAAGGAAAGTTTTGAAAGTGCAGGAGGGCGATAATAGGAACAATAGCCCGGCCGGGATCAATTTTCAGAGAGGGTTATATTTTCGCGAGCGGGAACGTTAGCAGAAGAAAGAGACGCGGGCGTGCACTTTTCATCGCTAAGCAATTTGCGCTGGAAAGTTTGGGAGCTACTTGCGACGCTTGGTGCGGTGTTGGGGGGCTGTATAAGATCGAGTTATATTCTTTATTGGAATTTTTGATTGTTTTACCCGTGGAAGATTGTGTTTTACAATAAAAATTTTTCTTTAGCAATAAATAATGTAAGAGCTATGTACACATCTTTTATATCGCTGTCAATATTTTGGGCAATTTACTGGATTTAATCATCATAAACAAATATTATTATTGATCGTAGGTGCGCTAATTTCTATTTTACGCACATTCAGATACAAAGTAAATATTAAATTAACCTTTGTTTATATCGTCTCAAGAAATATTGTTTTATATATGTTATCGAAAAAGTGGTTCAACTTCCACAAAATTTTTAAAGTTCGCTTATGATGACTCATTATGACGTATCAACACAAAATTAGATTCACTTTCAAGCAATACAAACGAAAATAGTTATTTAAAAAACAGATTGGCTTGTATCAAAATTTAATTAATGTAGTCTTACTTACGTTAGTAACTAAGTACTAAAGCTTGAAGAATATGATGAGTTATATTCTAACGGCTACTCGCAGTCCATAAAAGGGCTGCGGATATATTTTTTTTATTAGTTTTACTATAAATAGAAAATTGATGGATATTTTAATCCTCAGACGTGAATACGCTTTGAAATTAAAAGTATAAGCCTCTGGTTACAAAATTTAGACTAAATCGATGGTTTTGTTTGTAACAACGGTTTGAAAAATTAAAATTAAACAATATAGAGTTTATTTTTTACTAAAAATATTAATTATATCAGTATTTCACAACTCCTAAATGTTGAGAACGTTTAAGCGCGCTTTATGACCAAAAATTGAAACAACTTAACATTTACTGTACATCAATCAAACGATTTGTTTAAAAAAGAAGCTTCAAAAGCTAAAATTAGTCAAGAATAGAGAATACGAAATCTGAAGAAGAATTTTGAATTTGTGCGGGAATAAAAAGAATTTCTTCCTTACCGACCTTTGAGGCTGCTAGGTAATCAACTATCGGCAATCTAAATTACATTTAAAAATATATAATAATTTAATCAATCTTAAATATCTTTTTCGATTTATAATTGATTGACTTATTTGAGCTAAAAATTATATAGATTTCGAAAATAATAATTTTTCCTTTTTCGACGTTCAACAACTTACGAAAGTTAACGCTTCCATGAAAGTTCAAAACTTAGCA